>CM043017.1:62305752-62569062 GCA_023690525.1 Holotrichia oblita
TGAGATAGTTCTTCACAATATTCTTAAAGTGAGCAGAAGAAAGCTGTCTAATAATACTCGGTAAGACAATTTATATCATACATTGATTTTGATAGGAGGATATAATTTAACCGTACCTAGGTATATGATTTCCACGGCGTATGCAATTTTAGTCTGTTTCAATTTAAATCTGTAGTTAATACGCCAAGCTTTGATTATATCACTCAATACAGTCAGTCGAAATCTGTATCCACAGTACGCGATTTAACAGCTCTGTTAAACCTTTCGGTACATGTTATATTATGTATATCTATGTATATATACCTACTTAAGGCTTAACAGAGCTGTTAAGCGCGTACTTTTTATGTGTTCGGGTGACCTTAGGGGAGTTACGCTCTTAGACTGACTAGCTGGACCAGGGCACACTAAGGTAGGTCCGGATTGGAGCTCGTTAAGGCACATCTGTTAGTTAAAATTTTCCATGATTTTTTTTTATTATTGACTTGGTTTAGACCCGATCCATGCGATGAGGCTGCTTTGTTGCCCTCGTAGCAGAAACGTGAATCTTGGCTGTTTAGTTGGCGAATGCGATACGAAAATTTTCTTTCTTTTTTTCAAAACGAGTTTTTCTCCTCGTTTGGAATTGTTTTCCGCGGTGGTTACCGCTTGCCTTGTGGGAAGGGGAGATTTTGGGATTATTTTGTCCCCAGATTTTTTATTGGGGATTTCCAGTTTTCCATTTGTTTTAAATTTTCGTTCTGTTTCGCCATGCATTCTTTGGAACTCGATGTTGATGGATTGGCTACGGATGAGTTACTGTTAAAATGAATAAACTGTATAACATGTTGGGTCTTGCCATCTATGTTTCGTTTTGTAGGCGAGTCTGATTCTGTCACTTAGTCCTATGTCAACACATATACAGTGTGACCAGTGAAGTCCGCATCATATGGGATTTTTTTTTATTAATAGATTTATTCCAAATTTGAGTTTGGCATCAATTTCTGCTTCGATCAAGATGAAAATTAACCAAAAAAATAATAGTCACGTGATTCGCATTATCTGTGAAATTCAAATTAAAAAAAAAAAAAATTCAAAAGTGGGGTTATTTCTCAAAATATTCAAAAATGTTATTAGAAAGAGTTTTTCTAAATGAAATTCTTAGTCCATATGCAAAATTTCAGCTGCATAAGATAATTTAGATTTTTTGCTAATTGCACCACTGTTGCGAAATAAGATTCAACGCAGGCTTTACTTGTGACGCTGTGTACTTGTCTGTATTAATATTATTGTGTATTACTTTTAGACACAAACTACATTTTCAAAAATAGTTATTTTATGAGGTTACCTTATACAGGGTCAAAAACAAATAAACTTTGCATCACATGTGACCAAATGTTGATAGCCCTATTTGGATTTTGTAGAAAAACGCACATTGAATATGGTGCTCCCTTAAAGAAAATGTGTCTGGAATAAAGCATTGTTAAAACTAAGAAGTTTTATGTAGGTTGCGTTGAGTCTTATTTCGCAACAGTGGTGCAATTTACAAAAAATTAGCAAAAAATCTAAATTATCTTACGCAGCTGAAATTTTGCATATGGGCTAAAAATTACATTTAGAAAAACTTTTTCTAATAAGTTTTTTCGATATTTTGAGAAATAACCCCACTTTTTAATTTTTTTTGGAATTTCAAAGATAATGTGAATCACGTGACTATTATTTTTTTGGTTAATTTTCATCTTAATCGAAGCAGGAATTGATGCCAAACTCAAATTTAGAATAAATCTATTAATAAAAAAAAATCCCATATGATGCGGACTTCACTGGTCACACTGTATGTCCACGTTATATTAGAAATAAAGACTTTGTTCTCCGTATTTCTCGTCCAAGTTTTCTTTCCGAACCTTGACCTTCACAGTTACTATATGAACTCAGTTATCGTGGTATTAAGGGCATGGACGGGAAGTCAAATGAGGAACTTCGTTGCATTTTACGCCGTTTATTGAAATTAGAGCGGGTTAATAAAACTTTTTCGTATCCTGCTTACGTGGTAGATCCTGCGCAAGGATTAGGTACTTTAGATCTTAAGATTGTTGGTTTACAATTAAATGTAGCTGCTTTGGATACGGTAGATTTACCTCGGGCTGAACAATTGAAAACGCGAATGCATCATATTGTAAATCGTTTAAACCGGATTCCTACTGAGGGACTCACTACCGAACAATCTTCAAAGCGTTCAGTTATGTTGGCGATAACCTTGGGACAGTTGGATCGTTTGAATACTATAAGTTCTCCTGAATCGCCTCTTCATAACTCTACTCAAGCCATACCTGAATTTCACCCTTTTCTGCAGTCCACACAATTTCCACCACCCCAACGTTCGATGGCTGTGTCCAAGGGGCAATTAAAATTTAGTGGTGATTGTAAGGGCATGACAGTGCACAGTTTCTTGGAACGTGCTAATAAGCTTCGTATCGCTAGAGGTTTGACCGCTGCTCAATTGTTTGATTCGGCAATTGATTTATTTGAGGGAAAAGCTTTATTATGGTTTCGGTCGAATCGAGATGTGTTTAATGACTGGAATTCACTTATTGCTTTGTTAATTAAGCATTATGAACCTCCAGATTATCGTGCTAGGTTGTGTGAGGATATTCTAAGTCGAACTCAGGATCCTAACGAAATATTTATATATATAGAATATTTTTCCTGTGTTATCGATGTTTCGTCGTTATGGTGGGATCAGTAACTCTATGCAATTGGACTCGGAATTTAGCGCCATTTTATACGATGCAGTTATCTACAGTTCACATTTTACAAAAACTGGAGGACGAGTGTTTGAAATTAGAGCAGAAAAAATATCGTTCTGATTCTTATAAGCCTCCTTCTCGTAGGCGTACCCATTATGACGAACCGGATTTGGCATGCGTCGCTACATCGGCTGATTCATCGCGTACTCCTTCTGTTACTTCTGAGCCAACACCTAGTACTGCTGTTATTTCCACTGCTCAGACGAGGTGTTTCAATTGTGACAAATTAGGTCATATGTTTACATAGGTCTTGTACAGCGCCAAGGCGCAAATTCTGTTATAAGTGTGGAGAACTTGGTGTTACCATGCGAGCTTGCTCTCGTTGTTCGGGAAACGCATGTGGGAGACGGTAAGCGGTCGAGAACGCTTCTCCCTGATTGTTGACTCGACCAATGATATTCTAGAAAATAAACAGCGAATATTTCTTGATTATGGGTTTTGGAGATCAACGTACATATGTACGTATATGGAAATAAAAATTTTAGGTCATCCTATAGTAGGTTTAGTTGATAGCGGATCTAGTCGAACTTTGGTTGGTCCGAAAAGGTTTGATTTACTTCAACGTTTAGGATTAGTTTTACAGCGCGAGAATGTTGAGTGTACGGTAGCGAATGGTGAGAAATGTCGAAGTTTAGGTTATATTTTTGCCCCAGTTCAGTTGAAAGATAAGCGGAAGTTGTTAAATATTTTGGTGTTACCGGACTTGTCTCATCAATTGATTTTGGGAGTTGATTTCTGGGTGGCTTTCGATATTATTCCTGATTTAAGAAAACACTTTTGACATTTCGCTGAATCAGAGCCATCACTCTCTGTCCATAGCATTTTGACGTCATCTTCACTTAGTGACTCTATGAAATCTGATTTGGATGCGCTTATTGCTGAGAAAAAGGAATTCATGGGAACTTCTTTAGGTCGCACTCATATCATTAAGCATGAGATAGAACTTTTACCAGGTCTACTAAGCAAAGGTATTATCATGTTGCACCTGCTAAGCAACAGATCATTGGTTCTGAGATTCAGAAGCTGTTGGATGCAGATGTCATCGAACCATGCAATAGTCCATGGGCTTCCCCCATCTGTCTGTGTAAAAAGAAAGATGGTGGTATTCGTTTTGCGGTTGATTATCGTCCATCGAATGCGCATACTCTTGATATTAAAAGTGCATTTCATCAGTTTTCGTTGCATGAGTCATCTCGCGTTTGTACGGCATTTATCGTTCCTAATGGGTTATATCGTTTAAAGTTGTGCCACTTGGGTTATCAAACGCCCCTGGTACCTTTCAGTGTTTGATGGATACAGTTTTAAGTCCTGAACTTCAACCATCTGTGTTTGTTTATTTGGACGATGTAACCATGGTCAGTAAGACGTCTGAGTCACATCTTGATACCTTAAGGTTGGTTTTTGATCACCTTCATGCAGCTGATTTAGTAGTCAATTTTGCCAAATGTCAGTTTTGTAGGCCTCAGTTGAAATATTTAGGATTTATGAGCTAGGTTTACATCCTGACCCAGAAAAAGTAGAAGCGATCTTGTCAATTGAACGTCCACGTACGGTGAAAGAAGTTAGACGATTTGTTAGTATAGTTTCTAGGTATAGGAAGTGGGTTAAAGGTTTTGCAGACATCGTTGCACCTTTAACGGGTTTGACGAAAAATAATGTTAAATGGCATTGGAGTTCTGAATGTAAACAATACCTTAAAAGAGACTTTGGTTGTAGCACCGATTCTTTCGTGTCCAGATTTTTCAAAGAAATTTTATCTGCAGACTGATGCGTCAGCTTATGCCATGGGAGTAGTATTGACCCAGCGTCATGACGATGATGAGCAGGTTATTTGCTATCTCTCTCGATCTGCGACTCCTTCTGAGAGGAAGTTTAGTGCTACGGAGCGTGAGGTTATCGCTGTGATTTGGGCTGTAGAGAAGCTCCGACATTATCTTGAAGGATATCATTTTAAGGGGATCGTCACTCACTCGTATGGTTACATAGGTTACGAGACCCTCGAGGTCGTTTAGCTAGATGGACTTTGCGTTTGATGCCTTATGATTTTGAAGTTATACATCATAAAGGTACGGATCATACATACTGTACCGGATTTCTTGTCACGCAGTTTGCCTGTTTCTGTTTACGTTTTGTCTAGGTATTCTGATTTGGGAGAACCTTCTGATGAATGGAAGTTGGTCGTATCAAAAGATCAGAGACTTAAACTCGTCGAATCCTTTCATGACGTACATACCAGTGGTCATTGCGGTGTTGCGAAAACAGTTGCTCGTATATCCCAGAAACATTATTGGCCAAAGCTGCGGGCGGATGTTGCCAATTATGTTCGTCGTTGCGCTATCTGTCTTGGTACTAATCCTGAGCAGAAAGCTACTGCAGGTCATCTCTTAAGTAAATCCGTTATTGCATCCCGTCCGTAGCAGTTTATTAGTTAGGTTATACACATATTTTGGTGGTCTGTGATATTTTTCGTTCGTGCTATTATTTCCCTTGTGTGCCGCTACAGCGAGCAAGGCGGTCCAGATTTTAGAGGAACAGATTTTTCTATTGTTCGGGGCTCCTAAAACTCTGTCGACAATGCTAATTATCATGTTCAATGCAACCATACTGAACGCGTAAATCGTGTAATCAAGACAATGTTATCGGCCTATGTCAAAGATAAACATCGACTGTGGAACCGTTATTTACAGCAGGTTGGCTTTCCTATTCGTTCTTCTAAGCATGAGGTGACTGGACATGTGTACACCTAATAATTTTGGTAAAGAACTTACTTATTGATGGTCGTGAGGAGACATTTGTACCCTCTGACGTACCACGTACGGAACCTATGGTGGATGTTAAGAAATTGGCTTTCGCTAAGTTGTATGCAGAAGTTCGGTCACGACTTCGCAAAGCTCATGATCAGAGCGCGTAGCGTTATAATCTTCATCGTCGTGATGTGCGATTTCAGTTGAATCAACGAGTTTGGAGACGTAATTATGTTTTTTCCGACGCTACTAAACAATTTACGCCTAAGTTAGTTTCTAAGTTCGTAGGTCCTTTCACAATTTCTAGGATTGTTTCACCTTGGACTTATGAAATCGTTGATGACACTGGTAGAGCTTCTGTGCGGCACATTAAACATCTCAAAGCTCATCCACCTGATACTCCTTAGGTTTTTGCGATCCTTCGGTTGACGACCTTTAAGTATTTTGGTTATCGGTTTATTGGATGTTTTTATTGGCCTGTATGACTGGCTAAAAGAATAGGTCTACCATTAGATCAGCGTGGGGTAAAAGGCCGTCTAAGAGATAGCATTGGCTAGGTTATCGAGTCATATTGTTTATTTGGTTGGCGTGCATACTTCGCACTGCTCATAGCTACTAGAGAAGATTTTGTTTTTGTAGTTCTCTTTCGTGTTTGGACGCTTTTGTTTGCCCAAGTAGCTTGAGTTAGGTAGAACACTGATACTTGGTAAGATGTAGCTATTCTTACTTTTCTGGATTTGACGTTTCTTGTGGGACTTGGCGATCAAAAACTTCGTTTACCAAGTCTCAATACCTGAATTCCGACAGATTTCCTTTCGTTTCGACTCGCGGTCATATTTTTTATTCCGGTCTAAGATTTGTCTTACTTAACTTTGTTTTTGTTTCAGCCTTCAGTTGTGTTAGTCCAATAGGCCATCGTGACTTTAAAATCCCTCCGTGTTACACTTTATTGCCCCTTTTTGCTTTTTGTTTGGCCATAAGGTATTTCTAGCTTGCTAGTTTCAGTATTTTAGGGTTTTGGGTTTGTTTGAGGTATTTTGTTCTTAAGATTTCATTGATTTCCTAGGGTTTGAATGAATGTAGGTGTGTGTGTGTGTGTGAATGCAGAGAAACCTATTTTTACGTTTTCTTGTTACCTGTTTCCTTTTCCGCTTTGTATCCCGCAACTTGTAGTAATGATCTGATATTTTTGGTTGTCCTTATTTTTACTTTTTTTGTATGATCATTGTTCCGCTTCTTTAATGTTGACTGCCGCTGGAAGTAACGATCCCCTTCCAGTCTAAGCTTTTTTCCATGCTATATGCATCTTTCCTATGCCTTCTTAAGGTTTTCTTTAGGGTACTGTTGCGGGAGTTTGGGAACTTAGCTGCTCTGCGTAAGGTGCGGGGATTGCCATTAGTTAGTTTGCGTTTTGTTTTTTGATTTTTATATCCTGGATTTTCGGTCGATTTCCCGAAGGACCCACGTTGTAGTTTAGGGTTATAGGTTATCTCTACGAATGAATGATGTGTGAGTGAGACAGCCCTTGGTTTTCTTTTGGTTTTGAGTATTTTATGTAGATCTTTACCAGAAACTTTCTGGAGAAAATTTCTTCTGGAAGCATTGGGGGAGTTGTTACGGGCTGGCGTTCACAGATGTCGTATTATGTCCCGTACCCTCAGGTTAGCGATTGCCGTGCGATATTCGCTCTCTTTAAAATTGATCTTTAAAGTAGCAAGACGTTTGATTGTATGTCGTAGTAATTCTGGCCATTTAGTAAGGCACCTCAATGTGAGATTTTAGAATTAATTTCGACTGTTATCAGAGTTAACAGATGGTTTAGAACTCTTGTTTTTTCTTATGGTTATATTATACAAGCGAATGGCCCATACAATAATTTTATGGTTACCATATTAAGAAATATGCTTCATATATCTACGCTGAATAGCAGCTTTCAATTTATCAATCGTCGCAGGTAAAACCGAAGAAGGTACGACTGTAAGTGAACGAAATTTCATTCAACGCCAGGTATTTTAGCAGATCGACTCGAACTTACGGTCAGACGTTATGTTTATTTCCTAGTTAGAAGTTAAAAATTGTATCGATTAAGGTTAACTTTTTTGCATATTATGTGTTAAGCCCTCCAGGCATGAATTAATTAATATTTGTCAACTTTAGGTATTTTATAGCGAGCAAACCTGATATCAAGCCATTTTGGCGCAACAATTGTTACATTTTCTACTTGTATAATTATTTAATTTTAGTTAACAATCAAACGTTTGATTAATAATCGTTACTGCTAGTACGTTTTAATAAATTTTAAGGTATCGTAATTTGAGGTTTTTTTGTGAGCTTAACTTAGCTTCGAGTAGTTCGTATTATTGATCATTTTAACGTTCAGTCGTAACGATCTGGGTTAATTATAGCAGGGTTATCTGCCCATTATTGATAATTCGATGGTTCAAACCTACTGATGCTTTTATTATTTGTTAAATTTAATAGTTGGCCTTCAGCGTTTAATTAGGAAATATTTAGTTAATTCATAATAGTGAAATTTGTTAATGTATCTGCCCTTACTGGGTTTTCATTTAATTTTTATCAATTATTTTGCTTCGTTTGAAGTAACATGTGTTAGCTGAGGTAATATATTTGGAGAGTAATGACTTTCCTATCTTGATTATACAGGGTTTATCGAAATTTTTTGCAATTTTTATACATGTGTATGAGTAATATTATTGATTTTCAATATATTGTGTTGTTAGTATTTTGGCTTTTCTTTACTTTATGAGTTCATCCCCGATATTCTACCATTATAAAATCTTTAGAGGACCGCGTGATCCTTATTGCCTTGTGATTATACGCAGTGGGGCAATTACTATCTTTTTATAAGTGGTTGGGTGACCTTAGGGGAGCTACCCACTTCGACTGACTAGCTGGAGCAGAGCACACTAAGGTAGGTCAGGATTGGAGCTCGTTGAGGCACATCTGTTAGTTAAAATTTTCCATGATTTTTTTTATTATTGACTTGGTTTAGACCCGATCCATGCCGCGAGGCTGCTTTGTCGCCCTCGTAGCACTTTTTACTGCGATATTTCGAATAAGATATCGAGATATGGTTTTCACACGTCTATTTAGGGATCATTTCGCTACATTTTTATAAAAAACAGTCATATTGTTACATTAAATTTTTTAGAGAATTTTGCAATTTTCTGTTATTGTATCAAAGAACGCGCCCTAGCGGCATCACTAAGAAATAGATATATCATAGGCAAGATAGGTTTGATGGAACAATAAATCTTCTTTCCAATGAGACCAAGTTTGTTAAAATCAGCTCAGTCGTTTAGGAGTTACAGCTGTTTATTAAAGAAAAACATTGAATTACCTCCCATCAGTGGCGTCTCGGGGTGGTTCACATAGGGTGCATAATTATAGTGCATTAATTATAGTGCATAATTTCAAAACTAAAAAGTATAATACAAAAGACACGGAAAACAAAACAAAGTATTTTTAATTTCACACCCACATCAAATCCAGTCATTTTTCTGATAAATATCCATTTTGAATTTTCTTATAACGTCTTTATCTTTAACAGATTGTTTATTTTCTAAACATAATTGAGGCTTCGGCCGTTTAAGATTTTTTATTGCGATTTTTTCATGATAGGTTAACTGCGAAAACGCGTTATTCTGTAACGCAGAGACGAACTTCACCCTACAACAGCGGTGAGCAGACTGGAGATCTTGCTCACACGCTATGTATTTTTTTTACCCAGGAGGAAATCTTTTATGGACAGTGTGTGGGACTCCAGTACTGAGCAATGTACCGTTTACCCACTAAAACCTCCTGCATTTCAAAAATAACTCAAGACGCACCCAGAACCGTCAGAAGACATCACATCAGGTGCGCCCGGCGGGCTATCTCCTTATGCCAGCATAGTTCTTCTTTGCCTCTCTCTTTCATCAGTTTCCTTGCGTCGCATGATGTCTGTGATCATTTGGTGGACGTGTTTCCAATTTGTTGCTGTTCTCGTCATATTCGGTACCAAAGTATCGGGCGTTAGTAATTCTCCTACTTTTACATGTGTTGCTACTCTCAGCTCGAGCCACCTTGGGCATTCAAAGATAGTGTGCTCTACGGTGTCTTCCATTCCGCAATACATGCAGGCATCAGTGTTGTTCTTATGAAAACGTTTTGCGTAGGATCTATATACGCCGTGCACTGTTAGGACCTGTGTTAAATAATAATATACCCGTCTATGCTTACATTTTATCCACGCTTCCAGGTCTGGTATAAGCCTTTTTGTCCACTGTGCTTTGTCAGTTTCATTTCTCCATCTATTTTGCCAAGTGCTTATTGTCGCGGTTCTTGCTAGCGGTTTCAGAGCTTCTATCTCCCGCTTCTGTGAGCATATAGATAATCTCTCTCGTACCAGTAGGTCTATAGGTATCGTTCCAGTAATCACCAGAAGTGCTACACCTGAGACGATGTTATACGCCTACGCCACACGCAGGAGCACATTCCTTTGCACTCGTTGTAGTTGCCTATTGTACTTGCGGATTTCAGTGGTCTTGGCCCAGATTGGGGCTCCGTACAATATGATGTTGTGCATGGCGCTGCACAGCAAAGCCCGCTTCATGCTGCCCGGTCCACCTATGTTGGGCATCAATCTCCCTCGTCAAGATGTCGCTGAAGATGTCAAAAGAGATGCAGTTGTTGTCATTATGTAAAGTGAGATCAAGGAAATTGAGGGAATTATTGTTTTCTATTTCAATTGTGAATTTTAATTTTTGATGTAAATTATTCAAATATTTGTGAAAATTGTCAAATTTCCTTGATCTCACTTTACATAATGACAACAACTGCATCACTTTTGACATCTTCAGAAAACCCACTGCAATCCCAACGATAATTCCTTTCTATTCTTACCATCACCACACCCATAAATTTGCTGCATTCCACTATTTCATTAAACGTGTCATAAACTACCCTTTGGATCTCAACTTTAAAATTAAAGAATTAAATTATATTTATAACCTAGCTTCTGACAATAATTTCAACAGCAAAGATATTGATAAAATATTATATCGTACTATATCAAAAACAGACCCATTATATTCTATGGAACCCAAACAACCTTACATTTTTAAGCCCCTTCCTTTTAACTCAACTACCCTCAAATCTAAAAAGATTCTCAATGACATTAATATACAACCCGCTTATAAAACGAATACTCAACTCATAAACATTTTAAATAACTCAAAATTAACTAAATACAATAATTTAGAAGAAAGTGGTGTTTATTCAATAAGTTGTTCTACTTGTAATGCAATATACATAGGTCAAACAGGCAGAACCTTAAACAAAAGAATTAATGAACATAAATATCAACCTAATTCAAACTTATTTAAACATAAAATAGAAACAGACCACATTATTAACTATAATAATCCAACACTTTTACATAAATGCCACAAAGGTTACAAACTAGATCTTTTAGAACTATATGAAATTGAAAACCATAGAAATAGCCACAATTTACTTAATGATCAAATTGAATCATTTGAAAAACCTATCTTCATGTATTTAAAATAAATAAATTATCTTCAGACTTTGTTAAAATATGCTTCATTACACATATTATGACTTAATTATAATAATCTGCTACTCACCATAAGATTTATAAACTCTGCCTTATAATAGTACATTGTTTTCTTTTAGTTATGTTAATATTTAAATTAACTTATCAACTCGATCATCTGTCACCTGTACATTCAACGCCAATACTAATTGTTTAATTACCTTTTCATCTGTTTTTATATATATTTTCAAAAAGTCAACATTAAAGACAATTTCATTTAACATTTAATAATATAGTCTTAATTACGTCTTGATGACATGTAAATATATTTAATTATAACATTTTTACACATAAGTTCTACCTCATATAGTGTAATATATATTCCTGTAGTTGGTTAACATGTATGGTTGGCACCATTTACTTAAACATCACCTGATATCCTTCAACTTGACACTCTGCCAGTTCACCTGCAGATCTAACGCCAATACTATGTATTGTTTCATTCCCTTTTCTTCCCTTTTTAAATTTATTACTTTCAACATTTAACGTCCCTACTTTATGTAACATTTATTATTATAACTTTAACTACGTCTTAATGACATGTGAACGCTTCAATTTTAATTTTACATACACTTTTATACTTTTTACAACATGTGACTTGCCATCCATTTTGAAAGTTCTTTCTTAATTTGACTGTAAGTACTTTTATAATTTAGTTTTATATTTTATCTTATAAGAAAAATTGTCGTAGATTCTAGCTGAAGATGGCCTTTGGCCGAAACATGTTCTAGATAATTATTAAAATTTTCTGTAAGGAATAAGAGGAAGTTGTTTCATTATACACTGGTTCATATTTTCTGTCGCATCGATCAGTTCCTCACTCGTGAACGGTGTTACACTCGCTTTGGCAGTATTCGTTTCCAATTGATCCAGTACAGGTGGGAAAAGATCGTATAGTACTTGCCTTCTTTTGTCAGGGTTAAGACTATAAGGTGCTAGAGTGTTAAATCGTTTAGCAATAATTTTATATGCGTTCCCCCATATGTTATTATCCAGCTCTTGGCACAGATCTTTCCAGCACTTCTTTTTAGCCGTCCAAATCATATTCACTAGTTCCCTCTTGGCCGCCTTGTACCTTCCTCTGGTTTCCTCCCTAGTTTGGCCACTTAACCCCGTAGCTCTAGTTCTGGTTAATTGTCTCCTAAGTTTATTGCAGGATTTTCTTTTTTCATCTATACTGTTATTCCACCAGTAGGGGGTGTTGCTGTCTGTGTTCAGGCGTTTGGCGCTCTCTCTATAGGCCTGCTGCATAAGCTTTGTGCACATTTCGTGCGTCACTATTCTTCTTCCTTCCGTCATCTGTTTAATCCTACTTCTAAACATCTCCCAGTCCACAATCGTCCTAGTTTTACCCACAGTTCTCGGTCTTTTTATTCCGCTGATTTCGAAAGAAATGTATTTGTGCTCAGTGAGAGTTTCCGCATCTAGTATCTTCCAATTTTCTATTCGTTTAGCGATTAATTGTGTAGCTATGGTCACATCGATAAAGGATTCAGTGTCTCGTCTGAGAAACGTGGGCCCTATGCCGGAGTTTATCACAACCATGTTCTGCGCGTGAATCCATTCCAGCCAGTAATCTCCCTTTTTGACAATTTTGTAATCTCCCCATTGAGGGGATTTCGCATTTATGTCTCCCAGTACGATGATCTGTCTCTTGCTTATCCTATTCATTATGCTATCCACTTCCAGCTTATAGCTCAAGATATCGATGTTTGGAGCGACGTAACAGCACACAATATCACAGTCCCTGAGTTGCAGAACTAGATGCCCATCCGCCACCGTGTGCCCAAGGATCTCAACGCTTTTTGTCATGATCAGAGCAGCCACATTAGTTCTGGTGTCCTTTATCCATTCCGGGCTCTTCACCCTTTTCTTATTGGGTTCGCAAACGAATAAGATATGTATTAGCTTTGTTTTGGTTCAGAATTCAGAATGGTTCTAGAGTTGTTGCGCACGCGCATTTACAGTTTAGTGTTTTGGTTAATTAAGAAAGCGAACCGAATTTTTAGTCCGATGTTTTGGTTACTGACAGAATCGATTCAGAATGATTTTGGAACCGTTCAAACAGTTCTTGCACTTCCATGAGTACCGATTCTGAATTATTAGTTCGAAATTACGTCATCGGTGCATGTGTTCAGAAATTCGAGTTATTTCGATATGTTCTTCATCAATGACATTAATATTTACGTTGTCTTTTAAAGTTTGAGATTTTCTTCCGTTTGTATTTGATTTTTTTTTGTTAATTACTGTCCTGGGAATAAAATTTATGGAAAGTGAGTGGTATCCTAAGACAGAGACAGGATTTGAAAGACTTAGCGCAGAACATTCGCTATTGATATTTTGTTGGTTTGTATTTTAGTCTGTATATAAAAGATGGTAGTAACAGACTCCTAAAATGTGTTTTGGTTATTAAAAGTTCGGAACCATTCTGGAATTATAATGTTGTGCGCTTACGTTCTGCGCAGTTCCGTTACTAATCCTGAATTCCGAACCAAATCAATACACGATATGGAAGTAGAACAAAATACAGTTCTCCTCACCTTCAATGTAATGGTTTAACCGAGCAACGGTTGGGCTTTGCTCATTACGAGTAAATTTGGTTGCATAAACAATCATTCACGGCCACGTTCCTGTTCAATAACTATGAATACGTAATAAATAAATACCTTCACAGTTAGTCGCCGCTTGGTTTGTTTTATTTCAAAATTGCAGGGGGTGCAATTGCTCACTTGCTCTCATTAAAGAGCCGCCACTGCCCCCCACCATTTTAATTTAATAGATACGTCAAAAAGTGTTAAACAAAAATTACTCGTGTAGAGCTTAACATTAAAAAGCATGAAGTTGAAAAGAAGTACTTAGCTGTACAACGTTAGGTGTAGAGAGAAATTAATGGGATTGCAGCTCTTAGCGTTAGAATTAAGAAAACGTGAACCTTTTTTCGTATCTAAGCTTTCGCTAATTCTTTATTAGCTTCTTCAGAGAACAAAATGGTAGTAATTAAAGTACGGCAACATCATAAGACTCATGTGCAGTTAATATTCGGAAACAACATCAGACATCAAACAACATACTTTGAAAAACTTATTAACAATCTTAATTAAAACTCGAAAGTGTAACGTTTCACGAGGACTAATAGTAAGTAACTAAGTACTGTTTAATCTTTAATTTATTTTACAGCATGATATTTAAAAAATTGAAGTGGGTGTTATTCAAAAATATTTTCACGGTATAGTTCATATTCAACGATATCCAACTGCAAAATTTTCTATAAAAAATCCGTTCCGTTTGTATAATACTTTTAATAGGCCATTCTCACCAATCATCCTGTATAGTTTGAACGATGTGATGAGAATTTTGGCGCGGAAACTGAGACTAGCTTACAATTAGACTAGGAGCGCACGGAGGTTTCTATACCCTGCGATTAAATAACTGCGCTTGTAAATTGAATACGCGCACTAACGTAAAATACACGCTACCGTCAACCGTCATCAGTAAATATAACCTCTATTTGTAAAACAGCAAAATGAAATTTGCGAAAAAAGTTGCAATATGTGCCTTACTGATACGTAATCGAAAGAAAAGAAGAAAGATGTGGGTCCACCCTTTATAGTAAGTCAACGGTTGCTGAAAGGGCAATTTCATAAATTATTTGAAGAGTTGCACATATTTTCTCCACAGTTTTTTGAATATTTGCGAATGAGTGCTGCATCATTTGAAGAATTTTTAAGCATGGTAGCATAAAATTTTTGTCAACAGCTGATTATGATGAAAGTGCTGTCGTTTATGCGCGCAGACATATACATAAATATGTCTCTATTCCAGTGGCGGCTCTTTAATGAGAGCAAGTGAGCAATTGCACCCCTGCAATTTTGAAACAAAACAAACCAAGTGGCAACTGTGAAAGTATTTATTTATTACGTATTCATAGTTATTGAACAGGAACATGGCAGTGAGCGGCGCGCGTAACAACCTACATGATGGATAAAATGATATCAGAACGTGCTTGTACGACCTATGTATTGTGTAACTGCTGCTTCTGATGCCGGCCGATTTTAAAATAGGTTTAAATTATTTTAAAACTTGATATTCTACATACATAGCGTAACTGGCACATAAGCAACTAATGATCGTTTATGCAACCAAATTTACTCGTAATGAGCAATGCCCAACCGTTGCTCCGTCAAGCCATTAACATTACATTGAAGGTGGGGAGAACTGAATTTTGTTCTACTTCCTTATGGTATAATACATAGCGTGTTAGTAAGATATCCAGTCTGCTCACCGCTGTTGTAGGATGATTTTCGTCTCCGCGTTACAGAATAACACGTTTTCGAGGTTAACGTATGATAAAAAAAATCGCAATAAAAGTCTTAAACGGCCGATGCCTCAATTATGTTTAGAAAATAAACAATCTGTTAAAGGTAAAGACGTTATAAGAAAAGTCAAAATGGATATTTATCAGAAAAATGACCGAATTTGTGGGTGTGAAATTAAAAATACTTTGTTTGGTTTTCTGTGTCTTTTGTATTATACTTTTTAATTTTGAAATTATGCACTCCCTGTGTGAACCACCCCGAGCCGCCACTGCTCTATTCGTTTAATAAACAAACGCGTTGACCGCGCCGCTTTGAAAATAGAACTTGCGCGATAATTTTATCGTCGCGGTGAAACTATCGCACCATGTGCTCACATTAATTTATATGTGTTTTATCGAAGCGGTTAGTAATCGCGGCGGTTAAACGACGAAAAAATCTCTCGTGCGCTCCTAGCCTTACTGCATAAAAAATTTTATCGCCAACCGTAAAAATTTATTTCTTCCATTATGTTCTGCAAATAATTTGCGATCACTTTTAATTTTGGAGCTGGGACAATGGCAAACGATTTTTATTTATGTTGTACCGTAATGGGCGTGTTGGTTGACTTTATTTTATCAGAGATGAATTTCAGGCTCTTGTATAATAATTTCCAAGTATTGCTATACCATATAATCATGTATATATATATATGTATGTATTTGCCATCTTGTGCAACTATTCAAGAATCGTGAAAAGGATAATGTGTTACATTCAAAATGCGGTGTTATCGTTTGCCTGGAATATTTAGGCGAATTTTCATACATCTAACGCCATCCGGTGAGCACTAGTTGAATCATCTTATTTTTCTGTCGCAATATCCTTTCTTTGGTTAGGTTAATTATTTAATTTTGGTTTAGGATTGTATTTACCGTTTTAATTGAGGCCTTTTCCTTGGTATCATCTTATTACATTAAATCGTAATGAATTTTCCAATTTATGTCAAAACGCTTCACCGTGTAGATTAGCACATGACCGATAGAGGATTATCTCCCAGCGGGGGATTATCTCCTAGCGGGTTTGCTAATAGTCTAATAGTGGTGTTGGGTCCAACCTGTTATTTCCAAATAACAGTTGCAACTGTTTCTGTTATAAAAAAATAACAGTTAAAAATAACAAATAACTGTTATTTTCGATATTCCTTTTGATAAAATATCCAGTAATCATATATTAATTGCCGGAAATACATTCCGAGAATCAAAAAGAATGAAAGAATGTTCTGCAAAAGTGGACGACTAAATTTCTGACCGTAGAAACCGTATATCCAGTTCCAAAAAGTTAAGCAAATTTTGTTTATAAATCAAAATGGAAATTTATAACAATTTAAAAATGTGGTATAATCTTAATCTTATTTTCGTAGATTTTTGAAATATTATTTATTTTTAATAATAATTTATCTGTTCCTCTGTTATTCTGTTTTTAATAATTTAGTCCTTGTTTAGTCTTTTTAGATCGATAAAAAATCGCTTTGAAGATTTTTAGTTTGAAGGGTTTTATTTTAATGTAAAATATTAAAATACCCGTTGAGAAACTTCATTATAGTCTTAAGAAACTACAATTATTAAACCTTCACTAGGGCATGATAATTTTATTTATTATATAAATTTATAAATATGTGGTTCGCTATTAATCGACGCTGTTATAACAGACTTGTTTTTAATATAGGTATATAACAGCGAAAACGGAAAACAACAGCACAACAACATGCTGCTGCGCGCACCGCCGCAGCGTTTTTATATTTGTTACGAGAGACATGAGCAACAGAGTAACATAAAGCAGTTGCGTCGCCGTTATTTTTGCACGAAACGAAGCTGTTATTTCTCGTTGTTAATCGATGACTCATCATAGCAGCAACGGAAAGTTGGGCTATTATTTTTCTTCAACCTGTTATTTTTCCAACCTGTTATTTTTGTAGAAGCATAACAGTTACACACTGTTATGAGTATACAACAGTTGCAAAATAACAGATCGTTAAATAACAAGTCATCACTAATTGCTAAAGACTTCACTTCGACTCGGGTATTGGACGAGTGTAGTCACGTTCGTTGTGCAGAGAGTCTGTTTCGGACTCTTCGTGGTGTGTTTCCCACTTTGATGAGGAATTTCTGAAGGTATACTTGTATAATCTACCAATGTAGTGTATTACTGGTGTCGGATAATTGGGGACGCTACGTAAAAAAGCTTCAGCGTCACTTGTAATGTGAATCCCATTTTTCTTCGTACGACAGAATGTCGGAATGAGTTGAAGTCCGAAGTTACAGATCTTTTGCATGGTATTTGGGAACGTTTGAGTCCGTATTGGTAGTATCTACAAATCTGGTGAATCGTTTCGCTAATTAACTCAGATAAATACGTCTTTTGTACCGTTTTTCTATTTTCTCCTAAGATATTCGAAGATGGCTGCTGACGCCATTTTGTTTTGGTCTTTTAATTACTTAAATTAAACATTTTTTTAATTTTAATTTCGCTATTCCTAATCAGGGAGTGGGTTAGGCCGTGCTGAACGAGTTACGAGTGTGAAAGGCTGTGCTGAACGTGTAAGGTCTTATCGAGCGTAACTAGCCATTTCTTACCGGCTTATTGGGTGATCCGTTCCGTTAGCTGACGAATAAACCCAGGTTGACCGGAAATTTTGGTCATCGAAGCTTACGAATTCGACGAGGTAAACGACGTACACCAAGCACTGCTTCCATCTTAACTACTGCAGGATTACGGTCAGTTACTATATGCTATTTCATCGAGTTATGAATAAATACTTTTCTTAAAACTAAGTTGTTGACTCGGTTTGTGGTAATCATCGAGCAGGCCTTCTGCCTGTTCGTTACTTTAATGATTTGAGCCCTCCGGCTATACTTAAGGCCTTCTGCCTGTACGTTTAATAATTTATTGTTTTGGAGCCCTTCAGGCATTATTCAATTATTAGTTGATAAGTTCCCTTTTGGGACTATTATTATTATTATTTTTATTATTCTCTTACCCTTTTGCGAGGTAAGGTTATTCAACCGTTGCGGTTATTTTTAAGCACTGTGTGTGTATTTTAAGGTTGAGAATATTATATGAGTTGTGTAATATTATATATGAGGCTCCGACTTGATCAAGCTGACGCCGTGGAAGCTTTATGCTTTCTAGACCCCTGTGAATATTTAGTAACCTTTTCGAATAATAATCTTGGTATTTTCTTATATCTATTTGGATGTGCTGGAGCCCTCAGCTCCGTGTAACTTGTTTTGATTCTCTCCTGTGCCGTATGATTGCACACTGTTATTAAACGATTACTTTGGTTTATGGGTGCAACTTAGTAACATTAATTTTATCACTATATATATATTTTACCACTCGTTTTTTAAAAATAAATTGCGTACTGGTATACGTTGTGTGATTTACCTCCTCCGTCAAGTAATTCTTTGAATGTTTGTGAACATCGTGTTCTACCTAACCTACGGTTCGAACAACTCACGGTCCTATGAGACGCGCGACCTGGACAGTCATTAATTCTCATAGGTGGCTTATCTTTAACTGATCTGAACAGCGACCATCTCCAACTGGATCGGCAGCTGAGTGGATGATAGGATTGTCTGAATATCGTAGGTAGGTTCCGAAACCTTTGGCACCAACTGTTCTGACGCGCAACTCTGGCTATTAAAGCCAGGGGCGTAACAAATCGTACGTCAACAGTTAGAAAGACACATATGTTTGCAGAAGCATCAAAGATAATTGGAGTTTGGGAAGCTGTTTCACAAAGAAAGATTGATGGACCTGTATTTTTTGAAAGTACATATCGATTGCAAATACAAACATTTTAGATAGTACACATAAAATGATTACAACTTTTAGAACGTTGAACGTTATAGAATTGTTAGAATTATTGATACCTTTGTAAATATGTTACATGATAATGAATTACAGGAGACTATTTCTAAGAAGATGTAGCTTACGTATATACTACTTACGAAAACTTTGTTTTTCTGAGAGAATATTTGGAGACCGAATTATTAGTTAAAATACAAACACAATTTGGCCACCTTGTTCCCGTGATTTAACATTGTTTACGACCGCACTTAGAAAAAGCTATTTTAGTAAACCCTGTTGTTGATCTAAATAACATGCGACAAAGTCTCACTAATAAGCTCAAGAAATTAATAATCTTTCAATTCCTAAAGTATTTCCATTTGTCGGTTAATAAAACAGCAAAATTAATGAATACCAATTTATTCCAGAACATATAATATTATGTTTTCGTTAATAAGACGTCTTCAGTGGAAGAAATTGACATTTAATATGTGTCAAAATACTAATAACACAAATGGCCGTGCCTTTCAACAAAAATATCTAGAAAACAAAGAAATCATTGATATATCGAATTATAATTACATTCTCAATTGCAAGCATTTATTTATGTATTGAAAATATTAAATACTCTACTCTCTACTCTCTCTACTCTATACACAATCCTACTACGTTCTCCATAAATTGAAAATAAAACTAAATCTTCTTTTTCTGTAATGTATTTCATTTGCTATTTTGCTTGACAGATATAAACTATGACTGTTTATAATACAAATACAATAGCAATTATTTTGACATTCAAGAATTACTAAAATTATTAAACAAGCTGTTTTTTGGATTCACTAGAAAAGCACTTATAATCGGGAAACCCTAAAAAATATAAGCTATAAATGTCTAATAATGAATTATACAGAATTATTAAGTGTATTCAAAAAATACAATAGTATATAGGGTGTTCCGTTAAAAAAAGCGCCTTTCATCGATGTGAACTTAATTAAAATAAACGTTAATTTTGGGTGGCGCTGTAGACATAATTTTGAAGGCGTAGATTTATTGCGCTGTATTTCAGCAAGTACCATATAAAATATCAAGAATTCACCTGCAATGGTTCCAAAAATACAGAATTTTTAACATAACGTTCCAGTTGGTCCTATTTTTGGGGAAAAAAATGAATAACTCAAAAACAGATGATTTTAGGTATATGGTACCTACCTTAATACGTTTTGATGCCGAATTGCATGGGGAATCTAAAAAACTCATAAAAATATACTATGCTATTTAAATTGAGAAAGTTGATACGAATTTCTGGTTAACCGGAAGTGATACAAAAGCGTAAATAATTTCGCCAATGAGACCAGATGACACTGTCCGTAATGACAAGTTTTCAAAATTGTAGGATTTGAGGAACATCGAAAAGTTCTAACGAACCAGTTCCGGGAATAACCCTGTAGAATGTACTTGAATCGAACGTCACCGGTTTATATCAAATTGACTCGATATTAGTCACGAGTAATATCTTTACGTAATTAAAGATTAAGAGAATAAAAGAAATATATTTAGAAAATTTATAGTGAATTATTTAATTGTTTGAATTTAGTGTTCAGATTTTAAGACAAATTAAAAAAAATAAGTAGCTTACGTTTATGATCGTAGAAAGTTAATTAACTCAAAAATCAAGCTCGGCGGCTTATTCGTAAGACAATCAAATTGACAATATAAAAATAAAAGGAGAGAATTGGATCTATAGACTGTTGAAGGACTAGTTCGGACGCTTCATAGGAGGATGACGGAACTGATTTTTTTGGTAACGAGAAAGATCTTGCTATATATGTATACATATATTCATAATCAATGTCGACGTTCAGGGAGTAACTTGAACCTTCGTTACTTTTAAAAAATCACAGGTTGTTGGTATCGTATCACGTTGTTAATAAGTCATACTGTCATACGTCTGTACTACAACTTTACCATAAAAGGCGTTATCTTAAAGGGGTACACTAAAAGCATACACTGAAAGCTCTAAAAAAAAGTAAGAGAAAAAAATGGGGACATTAGCAATGCGTGTAAAACACGTGTCAGAAATACGTGTAAAACGCATGTCTGACTTACCTCTACGGAGTAAAATACTAAAAATCTAGGTTGTCTTAAACCATCCGGTTACGGCAAAAGCTTCAAAACTACAAGCTACACTGCTAAGCAGACACTGTCTAACGCTGGAGAGTTAACCTAGCTTCAATATAAACAATCAGCTGGTCTGACTGTTCGAACAAGACGTAAAAATAAAGAAGGAGAGTTATTTTAAGCAAAACAGGTAAATATAATTTCAAAAATTAAAGGAACGTAAAGAAACAGCCGGGAGAACAGAGTTCAAATGAATTTATGGGTATACAAGAAGAAACTGAAGATAGTAATACTATGGTATACCGATGACAGCTCGGAAAGAGATAACCAACCGAAGAAGAAATGGTAATCGAAACATGGCAATACTAGAAAACATTGAAAATGCACAGGAGATGTACGAAGTAAATTTCTTGATACACTATAAGGTCAGGCGTGAAAGGGGGAGGGGAGGGGAAACAAATAACCAGAGGTTAGACAACCCACACACACACAGCGGTGATCGGTAATCACTGTGATATGCGAACCTTCGATATATAGACACAGTTTCTCAATAGCCCACAAAACAGCTAAACACACTTTCTCCACAGTCGAAAATTTACGCTCCTCAGGAGTTAAAGATCGACTAAGATAACTGATTACCTGTTGTTGTCTGTCGATGGTCTGAGACAACACGGCTCCTAAGCCCTAAGCCTATGTTACTGGTATCTGTCTATCTGTCTGGACAGTGACGGCGTTAATAATAGGCGTATTGTCGTCACTATCGCTACCAACCAAATACCTAAAAGCTAGATAGATGACAGCGAAAACTAAAAACCGTGTAACGTAGATAGAATAAGATAAAAATAGCACGTAACAATGTTATTAGTTCCATTAAACGAAGAAGTTTACATCGTAGAAATGAATGATACACCTTTTTTAACAAGTTTTGGTATTTAATGTGTTGTATTTTTCTCTGTACTTCTTCTAGTTTATACATACATACATCAAACACCAGAAGTGATTCTCTACATCAATAAATGTATTTTAATATTCCTTAATTTTACTAGGTGTGTATACACTTTGGAATGCTAGGTTAGCTTAACAAATATCAGTCGGTTTTAGTCTTGATGTAATATTTGATTTAACGATTACACCTATGTATCTTGCCGACATGAGTAGGACATGCAGGTTAAATCGCTGAATCAATCTAAGACATAACTGATATAAATCATTGCATACCTACTCTGAAACCTTTTTTGTTACTCAATATACACTGTTTATACATATACCGATCGATTTGAGTGATAGGATAAATAACGGCAGGAAGGCGCAAGGGGTCTATCACAGCGCTGTAGACTAGACGAGACTAGACTGTGATAGAGAGACTCGTGCGCGTTCCCACTTCTTAGCGTATTTTCGTACCCCTTTCTCCTTCGCGCCGTTATTTATCCTATCAGTCAAATCGACCGGTATACATACTGTTTACAGAAACGCTTGCGACACAACAGACAAAATGAGAATGACACTGAATTTCGCGTTTTTTCTTATTTCAAATTTCGAAAAGTAGTGCCTGCGAGTAACTGTGTATTTGATTTAACTAATTTAGCGGGACAAAATTATACGACTAGTCTAAATCAGGAAACTACTTTCTATTACTTATTATAAGGTCATTATAGTGAAATAAGAAGCAAATAGGATTAATTTATTATAAAAAAAATATATCAAGAGTGTTTTCCTAAATTATTCCGTAATGATTAAGTTACTGGAAATAAAGTAAAAAACCATAAAAAAGGGAGATATATCTTTGCTTATCCTTTTCTTGCACGTCCTTATGTCCGTCCCTTCCATTTTTTTAACTGAATACCTTGTCTTTTCTTTATTTCCTTCTATAAAAAGATTACGAAAATGTTTTGTGCTTACGGGGAAAAATTTATTTTGAGAATAGATTAGATACATGTTTCATAGTTAGAGAGTTAGAATGAGTAGGTAATGCAAGCTCAATTGTATTATTATATGGGTATATGTATATATTTTCTGCTGGTATATTAAAAATTTTAGTAGCCCATGTATTATTATCATTGGATAGTTTTCATTTTAACACTCAGTATATAAAAGTAGGAATGGGTGCACTTGGTTGTGGGAAAATTTTGAGGATTGCGGGCAAGTTAGGTCACGTCCATTTCTATCAAACTAGATCAAAGAAAACCGCCAACACGTTTTAATTGCAGGTGTGCGTAGGCGTGCGAGTTAGGGGTTGACCTCTGCAAGTTTGAATATACAGGTGTCGCATAAATATGTAAGTGTCCTGGCTCATCGTCCAGGGTGTTTCAGACATATCTAAACGGAAGGTGTCAGCGGGGTGGCTCTTTGACAATACCACAAACATGCAAACAGTGTGCATTAAAATGCATTCCTTCTTATAGGAAAAAATGATAATGTAAATTAGCCACAAATCGTGAGTAATGAGGAGTAATGGACTGTGTTAACGGGGCGCTTTGGGGAAAATTGTAAAGATTGACGGCTAGCTCAGTTTTCCCCGTTAACGAAGTTATCTTAGAAGGTTACAAGTTGCGGTAAGAAAATAACCATATGGTGTGGTTGACAAAGTAAATATATATTCAGAACAGCATTTCAATACAAATAAGTAACTATTTTATGGTTCTTCGTGTTCTTCTCTCGATGGTGGCGGCGGAGTAAGTTAAGTTCGGGCTGCCAGAAGGCCTTATATAGGTACCTCGGGCGCTGTGTAGGCTCTTCCTGCTTGATGGTGCAGCATTCCCGTTGGTGGGGCGGGGCTTACGGGTGCCCTCTCAATGCGCCTGGTGAATCTCTTCCTCGTGCGGTGTCGTGGTAACAACTGGCGTGTTTTATATTCGGTACCTGTAAAACTTTGTTACATATACTTTAGTAGTTAAACCCGAAGAAAATCCGTCGATCAGTGTTCATCGTTGTAGAAACATCATCTAACTCAACATTCAATTATTGATACTTTTTAGAAGTGTGAAAAATAAGTGCATCAGCATCTCTGTCTCGATGTAATTACTGTTTTAAGATCCTTAAAACATTATTCATAAATTTCGGTCGCTATAAACGGATGAATACACATAATTATTTATGTTTACGCTATTATTGTAGATAATGGGGAAGTTTATTATAATAAAAGTTGTGTATAAGAAAATCCAGCGTTTTCATCTTCATGGACGTACATACATACCCAGGTATTGAGAATACGACCGGCGCCATCAAGCGAGAAAGCCATCGAGTGGGTAAAGGAAGCCATTAAGGCTCTAGATTCAGTCAAAGAATTTTAGCGTTTTCAGGGGTTTCGTAGAAAACTGATTACAAAGTAACTATTCCACATATTTGAATGCGATTTTCGCCAATTCTTTCCTAAAGGATAATACTATGCTTCTGTAGAGCCAGTTTTTTTTTAATTAAATTTGTTTACAATAATATAAACAAAAATTCTGTAGAGTGCCTTGTTTACAAACAATATTTGACTCTTTCAAAAACGTAGCACTATAGCAGCATAGATTAACATTTCAGCTATAAAACAAATCTAAAATAATAGACCTATCTATAAAAATAAACTCATAATCATATTTCTGCCGAACCCTTACATCGGAAATTTTCTAGCTTTTTCTCGCCGTAAGCCGGCAAATTTACGAACATAATGTGGACGGCGTGGTGGACCACATTAAAATATATGTTAGTTAATTACTTTGAAGTTTATTTACTGTGAAACTCTTGAAAATGCTAAAATTCGTAGACTGAATCTAGAGCCTTAACCAAATTGTCGATAACGGTGCAGAAGGTTTGAACGATATAGACAAGGTAGGCTTCACCTTTTGTTCGAAAGATTTCAACAGGGGACGAGGCTGGGTATATTTTAAAGGTGCGTCTAAGGTGACCTTCGACCATGCGTGGGGTGTAATGTCGAAAGTGTAGTAATTCTAACCTTTTGTTTAAGTGTTACCACTGTTAGATGCCGGTGAGACAAGCGCGTGGAAACGCATGTTCTACTGTCGCCCTAACTTTGTAATGAATGCAATAGGTGTTTTCGCGGTGAGAACTGTTACATACAACGTAAAGCTAAGATGTGCGCGGAAGTTCGACGATGTGGTAGGTATCCCAAGACTGTTAAAAGCGACTGTCAATACACCTGTCGTGAAGTATTTTGTAAGATTTGCAACAAACACGTTCAAGGCAGACATTTGTGTTTTATGCCAGTTGATACAAAGCAACCAACGTTTAAAGGCCACCTTTTTGTGTTTTACAACCTGGAGATAAGCCAAGAGACAGAAATATCTGACAGATTTATACATATACCAACACTATACGTGTCAGAGCAACGATGTGACTACTGTATAAATGAGACGATAGTGTGCGCCAACATGTGTACAAGAACAAACCTTTGGAGGCGTTTATAAATTTTGTTCTGGCAGCTCGTAAGAAATTTTAAAATGTAACGGGGTCGGTTTTGATTTTTGGTTTATAGTTTTTATGAAATTTATATATCTATTTTGTGACCTTTATGTACTTATCTTTCAATTCCTGAAATATTTCCTTATAGGTCAATAAAACAACAATTAATTAAATACCTACCAATTTATTCCAGAACATATAATATTATGTTTTCGTTAAAAAGATTTCTTCAGTGGAAGAAATTGACATTTAATATGTGCCATTTATATTATCAGTATTTTGACACATATTAAATGTCAATTTCTTCCACTGAAGAAGTCTTTTAACGAAAACATAATGTTATATGTTCTGGAATAAATTGGTATTTAATTCATTGTTGTTTTATTGACCTATAAGTGGAAATATTTCAGGAATTGAAAGGTTCTTATTAAACTATATTTTAACGCAGACAAATATTACTTTTGAAGTTATAATGCGCGGTATAAAATTGATAATGATGACAGTCGATAATGTTAAATTGACTCCCTGAATTATTACCCCATCCCGCTATCCAAACTCCCGAAAGAATACCTTAAAATAAAAAGTACGGCCGATATTGGGCCCCAGCCCCTCCAAAGTTTGGGTAATTTTTCAATTTTTACTAATACCTCCTAAATTATACAGGCATTAAAACATTCTTTTAACAAAATTTGCAGCATATTACATGGTTTAAACGACTGTTTAACCTGTATTTGTAAAACGCTAATGATGGGGGACGGGGTACCTCATACCTCCCATGGTTTTCATATTTTTTTCTTTTTCATCAAAAATAGATTGTTTTTGTGTAGAAAATGATGACACATAATAAATTTGAAAAGTAGTGATAAACAATTAATAAATTTTCATATATGTATTTTACCTATACCTACGTGCCGTGCCTTTTCTATTATACTCATAAAATCGATAATTTGCATAATATTTTAAGACTGTAGATGATAACAGTGCTTACAAATGTATAGATAATATAAGTGATAATGAGTTATAGGTAGATAATAATCAATATGCAAATTATAGTGATTATACAAAAAGACACATGTAGTATATCGCGTCAGCCACTTAAGAAGATGTATGCAAGACTAATATTCGAAATAAAAGTATTAGAAGTTGTTTTTCATGCAGTGTAAATAGGTATATTTTGGTACAATGGCACTCATAAATGTAGCAAATGGGTTGAACATGCTACTTGAAACATCATCAGAATCTCACACAAGTCCAATTCATGGAAGAAACAGAAGAAAATGAAGAAGATAATTATGACAATATAGCATGTGTTGCTAAGGAATACCGCAGTCTTGTAGACTTAGATTACAAAACAATATCTGTAGAGTTCGGGAAAAGTGATAAATCAAAGCGATATTCTTAGTGAAATCGCTAAAACAATTGTACAGATGGGAAAAAGATATTAAACAGGTGGCACCTACACGGATAAATTACGGGTTATTTCTGAATATGTTGTAACAAAATTTTAAAATAGTGTTGTCGATGGAAAAATAATTTATCACATGGATTTTCGACGTTGTGCTCTAGAAGCTAAAGATGAAATCGGTCACAATAAGCAATAACTTTATTAATGAAGTCAAACGCTATATGCCTAACACTGGTGGAGACAATGTATATAACGCTTTACTCTTTCAGTTGATGAGGTAACTGATATAGCTAAAGATGTTTATTTAATTGCATATGTTCGGTACTAATATAGGTAATGGAAGATATATTATTTTGCAAATGCACTCCTGGAGAGGCTACATCCAGTTTCCTAATGCACTTTTCACATTATTTCAAAGTTCTTGATTTTAAAAAGTTCGCTTGGATACAGAATCCATTTGTCGATGAACAAGGTGATGAATTTGGATTGACACTCATTGAAAAAGACTGATAGAAAAAAAAACTGATAGAATTATCATGCGATATCTAAACAAAAATTTCAAAGTGAATTCTTACTTCAGTTTTGGTTGAACAGAAGTGAGGAATATAATACTTTGTCAAATAAAACAATGCAATTACTGCTGTCATTCGTAACATCATATCTATGCGAAACGAGATTTTCCATTTAAAATAAGCAAGTTATTGGGCATTAATGGTACCCACAGTTGCAGGTCAGATTTTAACTACCTGTATAATTTTTTAAAGCACCTTTATTTTAGCATTAGACGTAATGGTTTTGTTAATGAAACAATACAACTTAAAACGCATAACTTAAATACGTACGGCAGGTAATTGATCAACCGAGGCAAATGCGGTGCCCCATCCTGTATATACAGGGTGGGCCACTAAGAGAGGTAAGCGGCTGTATTTCGGAAAGTATTTGGCCTAGTTTCTGCGGGAAATAAGTAACTGCCATGTTCAAATCTAAAATTCCTTATTATTTCAGAAAATCGCAGAATAAGCTGTAACTTTAATATCATTAATTGAAAGCTCATTTAATACTAGATAGCTTTCTCTAGCGACATTTTTTCGTATCTGTCGTAATAAGGGAGGGTGAAGATCATCTATTTGTCAATGTAAAAATGTCAATGTAAAGTTTAATATTTCCGTTACTATTCAACCTATGTGAGTCATCTTAGACTCGTTTGAAAGGGAGTTGTGTGGACTTTAAACAGCATTTATATGCTATATCCATTAGTTTCAACTTATACACTAGAAGTCGCTTTTTCCAGCGGTAACTTATTTTTAAGATTTTCTTAAAAAATTAACGGAACGTTACTATTGCGTAAATAGGTTCGTAAGCGGATTTAAATCACACATATTTTACTGAAAACCGCATCTCGATATATCTATTTGTTCCCAAGTTATCGCAAAACAAGAGACTAGCAAGTATAAGATACAAACGAGTCAGGCATTAATAACATAAAAAATAAGTTAGCTTTGGAAAACATTGCAACAGTCTGTTTGATGTTAGCTGTCACTGCAGATACCTGGGCTACTGTTAGAGATATGACAAAATGTTATAGAAAAAAGTTTAATTTGATATTAGACCTTATAGCCAAAGAAACAATAAAGCATCAAATATTTTAGATATAGCACCTACATTCAAAATTTTAAATGGAATATACCCAATTTTATTACATATTCTAAAACTGTAAAAAATTCTCTTTATAACAATATAACACACATCAATTAAAGATATAAATCGATAATTAAGCGACAACTGCAGGCTTAGGCGAATTGAACATATCACTTTGAGAAAATAGGCGGTGAAAACAATTGCTGTAGTTTTAGTGTCAAACTAACTGAGTAAATTCCTACGTACTGTCAATTTTCATTTTAAATAACACGAAATGGGTGATAATTATTATTCGAATGATGAAAATGATACATCAGATGTAATGACAATAGTAGAGAAGCTTGTATGATGTATCAAGGAGTCATTCGCATCCTCGTACTTTAACAGTGCTCGAAAGTAATTTACGAATAAATGGCTGCTTTAATGATAAGATACGAAGGGCAAGAAATGGACGTGCCCTAAATGATGAAGATATTTTAATATTGGCGTACTTTAGAGCACATCCACGAAATTCAATACGTCAAGCAGTGGCTGATTTAGGAATAGATCAGTATAAAATATTTTCTCTGCTAAAAAAACATTAACTCGATATAAAATTAAATTAGTACAAGGTTTAAGACTTAGACAGGACGACGATATTTTGTAATTGGCTTACCAATAATCAAAATTTATTAAATTTAATTCTTTGGAGCGATGAATCTAATTTCAACAATAACGGAATTTTTAGTAGAAAAAAAGATCATTTCTGGGATATAGAGAATCCACATCAATTTCGGGAATGCAGATTTCAACATTTAGCTGAAGTTATCCACAACTTTCTAGCCACACATTTCTATATATGATGTGCCGCACAAGTAGATAATGAGATAGACTAATATCTATCATGTGGCATATAGAATTTTTATAAACGTAATACATTTCGTGCATTTCGTTTATGGGTATACAGGCTTTTGAAACAGTACAATCAGTTAAAATTAACTAAAATACTTTAAGCGACAATTTTATGTCATCGGTAAAACAATTACGCCATTTCATTGTGCGGCTGACCGGACTTGAGAAGTGAAACAAAAACAATCTGTGGATGGGAGTTTTTTAGCCATAACTCGATAGCCGACCGATGTGCCAAAATTCTGATGGTTGAGTAGGATACGCAGATCCATTGCCAAACTTATTGCGCCAGTAGAATCATTTGGTAGCTGACCAGAGCCTAGGGAAAAACAAAAATAATCTGTGGATCAGGGTTTTTAGATGTAATTGTTGTTGCATTCTAAGAATGTGATAATATACTAATTTCAAATGGCTGTACTGTCTATGACGTCATACCATCATAATTTAAATACAATACAGTACGCATGTACAATTTGAAAATAATAATCGACGTAATGTATTCCACATCATGTTAAGCACACTACTGTCATGTAGTATTTAATTGTCAAAATGTTTACACGCACAAAAGGTTTATACGGTACAACGTTATAGTATAGGTAAAGCATCAGCACAATATGCAATTGAAAAATATCACAATAAATTAATATCCTGATGTTGTTATTATTTATTGTAAAACAGTCTCTATTTACAGTAACTATCACAATTATGAAAGTATGTACATACATATGTACATACATAAATAAACTATCATCTCATGTGTAAAATTGACATGTATTTGGCCAAAATTATTAGTTTTTCCTCTTTCTTTCTAATAGTATATCAAAATTGAAGTTTAATTTAATTAGGAATGGAATTCTGTATATATCTTAAGTTGGTGTAACTGCAAATATGAATAGCTAATAAGTTGTATTTATTAGCCATCTCTGATTTTTCATTTTTTTTAATAATATTGTCGACAATTCATTGTTAATGACAGCTATTTTTTGTGTTCCTGTGCTGATATTATCTTTTTCACGAAAAACTGGTATTTTACATAGTTCTATTTCATCGCTCGTCGTTAACATTTCCTACAGTTGAAATTTTTGAAAGGTAAAAATTATTAAATACATTATTCTAGTTTTCTCTGTAATTTTGATTTTATGCATCAGTGGTTTTTGGTTCCTCATCGTATTTAATTTTTGATTTATTTGAATTACTAACCACCTATTGCGCTTTTAATTAGAAAGTTCAGAGTTCAATTACTAATATTCCGTACAAACTGTGAAAAAAAGTTACAATTTTTCTTTGTTGTTAACAGTTTTCTTAATTTATTTGCTTATTTCTCATTACTGAAAATTTGGTAATTTCTGTCATCTTGTCTATTTTCTTGCTTATTTTTGTAAAAATGTGGGTCGCAAATGTTCAATTTCTGTAGAATCATTGGCTGAATGTTTAGATAATAATTTTAGCTCAGTTTCTTATACTGAACTCACAACGCTAAAGAACAACCATTCAATTTTTGTAAAAGCTGCATTATTTTTCTTTGGAAAAACGCAAAAAGCGCAATGCCATTTTAAAGGTCCTAAAACATAATACAAGAAACGTTAAGCAATTGTTGCAGTTAAACGCATCCGAAATTCATTGTAAACAAGAAACTGAATTATTTAATCAAATCTTGGTGTTTTGCAAGGAATACGTTTTTCTGGATCTGACCTCCACAACAAATTCAATTCAACAATTCTTGTGCAATTTCCCATACCTTTACCCAACAATATAGTTAATACTCCAAATCTTATATTTTATTCAACACCAAAACATCTTTATCATTCTAACAGTGAAACATACAGGGTTTCCACGGTCGAGTGGGACATAGGCAAAATACATGTAAAATCGGTTTTCGGTGAATATTATCTCCCTAATACTACTTCAAATTTAAGTGCCGAATATTATAACTGGGTTAACAATGAACATTTCACAATCATAGTACAAAGAAAGTCATTTTAATAAAGCCAAAAAAATTATTATTTTTAAACCTACTGTACGTGAATTCCTAATAAGGCTTTTAACACGTAAGTTAGTGCAAGTGGCCGTGGCGCAGACGTTCACGCGACTTAATAACTTAAGGCACAGATTGTTTGGGGTTCGAATCCGAGAAATGAATTTTATTTTTTATTTTTTTTTAATCTTGATTAAATTTTGTTGTTTATTTTGACAAATGATTCGTCGTTAGTCACAATTAAAAATCGAATAATAGCACGTGATCATTTTTGTTATTGTAAAAATTATTCATTATTTACCTTAATCCTCAAAAAAATGTATAGTCTTCAAAATCTCTGATTTTTGTAGTGTTATTGAATTTGTAGCATTATTGTTGGAGATAAAAAATAAATCTAATCTACCGGGATTCGAACTCTAAACAATCCGTGCATTTGCGTTATTAAGCCGTCGCGCGAACCATTGCGCCATGGACGCTTGCACTAACTCACGTATTAAAAGCCTTATTAGGAATTCACGAACAATAGATTTAAAAATAATAATTTTTTGGCTTTATTTAAATGACTTTCTTTGTACTATGATTGTGGAGATGTTAATTGTTAACCCAGTTATAATATGCGGCCCTTAATTTTGAATGAAGTAGTATTAGGGAGATAATATTCACCGAAAACCGATTTTATATGTATTCTCCCTATGCCCCACTTGGCCGAGGAAACCCTGTATAATGCTAACTTTTCAAGTATAAATCTATCTGAACATAATTTTTGCAAATTTAACATTTGCAAAACTAGTTCTTCTTTAACAAGTTTGCTTGATAAAGACATAAGTTCTTAATTCGAAGATATTCCTGTGGAAGCAATAGTTGTATATAATAAACCTAAATTGCAGTATAACTATCAGATTTTACTACTCGGGTCTGTAAATCTTACACAGCATGACTGGAAATGTAAATCGTATTCAGAGTGTAAATTCAAGGAAGGATGAAAATGAATTATCGTTGTTTTGTCGAGGTAATAAAGTTGTTCCTGGAAAATATGCATTGATTTTGAAAGAAAAAGTAAAACGTGAATAACACATGCCGTCAACTGGGGTTACTTTGCCCGGTGATGTGACTTTGCCCAGTTTCAAAAGAGGAGTTTTCCCGCGGTACATAACTACCGCACCGATCACGAGAGGCGCTACATTACTTGGAACCAAATGTACCGGTTTGTGGCAAGACGTACAGAAGTGAGTCAGCCATTGCTAGGTTGTATATGAGAGGTGCCACGTGTTTTTAGGACAGTGAATAAAAAAGGCGATTTTTAATTGTATAAACTTCTATACGGTGAACCGATTTCAGAAGCAGGTGAGTGTTATTGGTTATTAATGTTTATTCCTGATACAATAACGAGTGTAGGGCACTTGTAGTTGCGATGTTAAATTATACAAGGTTATTTTTTATGTTGGTGGACAATGTCGCCCCATGATTCCCACAAAATTTGGGGTCACATTGCCCGCCATTACTTTTTCTGTTAAAATAAATCAAAATAGTGCCCAAGTAACAAATAGGTTTAAATAATTCGGTATTTGTTGCAAACAGATGATATTTTAATTTATTCAGTTTTGTTTTCGGTACTATGGGAAGAACATATAAACCGAAACTGGGCCACCGCTCATACATTTCATACTCTTCGGACCAATTAACTGCAGCTATAGAAGATGTTACAGTTAGATGACTGTCCATACGGAAAGCAGCCAACAAGTATAACATACCAAGAAAAACCTTTGGAAACAAAATCAAAGGGACACATAGTAAACCTGTTGGTGGACAAACTGAACTCTCACCACAAGAGGAAATTGAAATTGTTCATCAGATTTTGGTTTGTGCTGATTGGGGAATGCCCTTAGCTGCTATTGACGTAAGATTGATTGTCAGAGACTATCTGGAAAGAAGTGGTCGAACTCTACGGAAATTTAAAAATGGTACTATGCCTGGAGAAGACATAAACACAAGAAATTTCGTTAAACGTCATAGAGACGAGTTAACTGTAAGAAAATGCCAAAATATATCTCGAGCACGAGCTACTGTCGGTGTTACCTCATTGTTCTCATATTTTGACCATCTTCAAGAGTCACTGGTCGATGTAAGAAAACATACTCAATTTTGACGAAACTAACCTAAGCGACGACCCGGGTTCAAAACTAATGGTATTTCGTAGGGGAGTAAAATACCATGAAAGGCATATGAATTCTTCTAAAGGGTGCATATCTTTGATGTTTGCTGGTTCTGCAAGTGGAGAATTGCTGCCGTGCTACGTTGTTTACCGAGCTGAATGCACGTGGAGATCTTGGGCGGAAGGAGGTCCGCCTGGGACGTATTATGGAAGAACAAAAGTGGATGGTTTGATGCCCCAAATTTTGAAGAATGCTTTTTTAAAATAGTTATACCTTGGGCTAGACGTAAGGCAGGCACCAAATGCCGTATCGGCGACAATTTAAGTAGTCATGTAAGCTACAAAGTAATCGCAGCTTGTGAAGAGGCAAATATCAAGTTCATTTTTTTACCACCTCATACAACACATTTATGCCAGCCACTGGATGTTTGCTTCTTTGCCCCATTAAAACGACAGTGGAGAAAATTATTAACAGAATTTAAAATGAAAAATCCCTCTTGTAATACTCTTGAAAAGGCATGATTTCCACGACTGTTGTCTGCGATTTCTACAAACGCTTCAGTAAACCTTATCGCTGGGTTCAAGAAATGTGGAATAGTCCCTCTAGACAAAAATGACAAGAGTTCCTGGCGCAATTAGCCCAAATGCTGAAGACACTGATCAAAGCAAAAGAGTTAGCGATACACTACTTGCTTATCTTCAGGCATGTAGAGAACCTGACAACTATAAGAAAGTCGTTAGAAAGAAAGTACCTCTACCAGCAGGAAAAGCAATATGTGCTGAGGATTTACAACCTACTGAGGTACCTGGCCCGTCTACTGTTTAACCTCCACCGTTCAAGAACCATTCAGAAAACCACCATCAACGAAACGATTAAGAGAAGCCGAAAGGGGCTCAAGTAGTGAAGAAGATGATATCTCTCTACATGACTCCACAGGCGATTATGAAACTGAAGATGAGGCATCCGAAAATGATAACCGTGCACTTGAGGAGCAATTGGTACCATTACAAAATTTTCAGATTGGAGACTTTGTGATTATCAAATTTGAAGAGAAAAAAAGTATCAAGCATTTCATGGCAAGACTTTTAAACATTTTTGAAGACGGAGATTTAGAAGTTTCTTACCTAAGAACAAACAATAGTGGAAAATCCTTTACATTTCCTGCTCAACCTGACGAAGCAACTGCTTGTCGTTCCGATGTGGTTTTCAAATCATCTCCACCAAAGGAGAAAAGAGGAATCTTCTACTTTGATACTAACGTTTCAGCGTATTTTCGTTAAGTTATGAACCTATTAAAATAAAATATGGACATTTTTTCATTCACACTTATATATTTTTGTATTATATTGGAAAAATAAAAGTTTTCTTTACATACAAAGCGGTTACAATGCCCACTAATACACAAAACATGTACTGGGCAATCGGACCCCAACAACATTGGTAACTTTGCCCACCATGGTTTTTTTTTTTTTTTTTGTAAAACTAAAATATTTAAAGAAACTTTTATATCACAAATTATCTCTACAAACCTTCTAACAAACGTAGATATTTTTGTTTTTGTTATTCTCTGGAAAATTTTAAAATTACATTGATCTGAATTTGAAATTTGGGCAAAGTAACCCCAGTTGACGTGTCTAATTAGTTCAAGCATAATACTTACTCGAAACGGACAGTATAAAGGTATATGTGTATCGCTTGTACAACTGCAAACGTTTTATCTTACTATTAAACGATATTTCAAAAAGTACGGTACACAAAGTTATACTATTTAGTACATCTATATATTTCAACCATATTGGGTCAATAAAAAGTGAATTGCGAGGTATAAAACGAAATATATATTATTATATTAGCAAAAAATAATCGCCATAAAGATGATATGTTTGACATGGTTCTTATGCAAAGACAACATGGAAAATATGTACAGTTCGTTGGAGCGCCTCTACATATACATATACAGTAAAAAACACAGGCCTATGGGCAGAGCTGTGCTTGTAGTGGGAACCGGAAAATTCCCCGAAAACAATTCACCGAAGGAAAATTCCCCTTCATAACCTTACTGTAGATACCAGAGAAGTAGAAATTTTTTTTTTATTGTAAGATATGTGAAAATGCGATAAGTACCCAAGACGGGACTTAGCCAGCCTACTGCAGCATGTTTGCCGAAAGTTTCCAGCATGAAGAGAACTATAAGAAATATTAAGATAAAGGAAGAAGGTGCTCCGGCCTTGCCATTCCATCGAAGAGACATTATTTTTCCACAAGAATTCACATTAACAAAGAATGGAGAATCCTTTTTGTTATACGATTCCATTAATGTATGTACTGTTACCAGACAAATCAAAAAATATCTATATTCGTTTACTACAAAAGTTAAAAGAGTTTATCCTTTTTGTTATACGATTCTGGGTCAAATGAGGTCAGAATGCAGATTTTTAGTACAAAAAGAAATATTTCACTTTTAGCTGAAAGCGCACATTGGTATGCGGACGAAACATCTAAAACAGTGCCACACCAGTTTTGTCAACTGTTTACGATACATGGATTAATGAAAAATATTTCAATTCCATTACTGTATGTAGTGTTACAATCAAAAAATACCTATATTCGTTTACTACAAAAGTTAAAAGAGTTTATACCTGGAGTGTCACCTACTACCATCCTCACGGATTTCGAAACTGGCATGATAAGTGCTTTTGCCGAAGAATTTCCAGCTTCAAACCATCGTGGATGTTTTTTCCATTTCTCGCGTAAATGTGAAAAATACGTTTCTTAATTGTTTTCAAAGCTAACTTTGATGATTGCTACATTTCGACAATTGTTGCGAAGCAGTTTCACTTCAATCAATAAATTTAACAGCTACCGCCATCTATGACAGAAATGTCAAAAGTTGACCTGCACTAGATGGCAAATTTTTAGAAGAAGCAGAATACGAACGGAAATAATACATGTTGTATTTAAAAATTCAAAATTAACGTCACTTCCGGTTTGACCGGAAGTGCTATAGAAAAACTGAGTGCACCTGAAGAAGCCCATCAATCACTCATATATACGGTCCGAATTTCAAAGTTTTATTTTAACTAATAAATAAATGGCGGGCTGATACATGATCTCGTTGACACCCGGTATATATAAGTATATGCCGATTTTCTTCTGACAGAATTCGAAGATTATCTGGATGATGTACCCCTAGAAATACGTTGTGTAATGTGTGGTTCCGCCAGGATGGAGCACCTCCCCATAATGCACCAAACGTCAGGGAGATTTTTAACTGAAAAGTTTGGTGCATAATGGATAGAATGGTCCCATCAACTGACCAGCAAGATCGCCAGATCTCTTTATTTTAGATTTTTTGCGTGGGGTTAGCAATTACAAATTTTACATAGTTACCATGTATTGATAAGTGAATATACTCTTGACGACGTGATATAACCGTTTTGGTGTTTCGCTTCCTTCAACAAATATGACTTTTGTCATGGTAACAAGTGTTTTGAAGTTTGTTGATAAACGTCAAAAATATATTCAGCAATTTTCATAATGTTTTTTTAAATTTGAGAGATTTGAATTTGGCAGCACATTGCCTTAAACGATTTATAAAGTTTTCGAACAGTCTATTAAGAAGCTCTTGATTGATTAAGCGTATTTCGTTTCGAATGCTTTCTTTTAATTCGTGAAGGGTATCGTAGCGATGGCAAAATATCTGCTGCTTCAAATACTCCCCACAAGAAAAAATCTGATATTCTTAAATCCGGCGAACGTGCTGGCCACGGAGTTTGACTAAAATGTGAAATAACATGGCCAAATCTTTTCCCCACTAGAGCCAGACTTATTCACGCTGTATGCGCCGTCGCCCCAACCTGTTGAAGACAAACATTTCGTGAGTCAACATCAATCCTATGTAGCTCAAGTATCACAAAATGCTGAGCATGTTAATGTACCGTTCAGCCAATTATTCTAGACGTTGTTACTCCACACCAAACAGTTACTTTTGGGGAATGCAGTGGTTGCTCGTGTAAATCCCGTGGATTATCATTGGAACTTGAAACCTATTCCAAAAGTGTCGTTGTGTTTGTATGATAGATTGTGTTTCGTAATATAGTTTTACTGTTGCAGCATGTTGTTTACTTGACCACCGTTCCATTGCTATTAGCCGAATGAAACAGCACGATATGACGTTTACACTGATAGGTATATTAAATTTCCATCATACTATCAGTCCTGCCAGTATATACAGATAGCTCATCCGGTATAAAGACGTAAAATCACGCAAGTTGTATGTATGATAGGCGTTATATATTTCGAATTTTAATATGTGTGGGCTTCGCCGGAAGAAGTGGGGAAAAGGAACAAATCGTCATCTGTTTATTTGTTCGACTTCGTAAAAAACGCAAGTCAAGCAGATACTAGGTAAAATAATGCAAATATAAAATTTCTGCGGTGCCACTATTCGCTTACTTTCGAATAGAAAACGTATTCAATAGGATCTACACCATGTAATGCAAGCTTAGTGATTTTTGGGATCCAATGAATGTGTATAATACATTGTTTTGTTTATTTTTTTACGATTTATATTTAATTGTGTACGCATACGTTGAATATAGTTTTTCTATATGTATTTACACTTACTATAGACAGGACAGTTTTGTATAATACTTGGAATTTTACAGTATAAACAGTTTGCTAAAGGCATTTGTTGTAGGAAATATTGATCCTGCTGCAGGAATGTATACATACAGTCGAATTTTTGGACCTTGTCCGTTACGTCATGAGTAATATCAGTATGAATCGACTTTTATGTCATATTGACATTTCTCTCTAATGTACGTTAAATGGTGGTGACGAATATTTTACGTATATCTGTGTTTAATTACGCTGTTATTGGCGTAACGGAGAAGATCCAAAAATTCGACTGTACTTATTTTACTATATGTAAAAACAATTACATGATTGTAATTTACGCATATGTATTTTTTTCATAATATATTTATAACAGTGTATTTGGAAATAGCAAGAGTATATTTATTTTAACTTTTAATACTTTTAACTAAGAACAAAAATAAATAAATAACCCATATATTTCACTTTTTCGTACAGCTGGCGTAATTGATTAGCTATATATATACTTATATACAAATATGGAGAATTGAGTTGTCATACAATGTTCATAATATAAAAGAGTCTAGTAATTTTCTAGAAGTTAAAAATAATTCGCCGAGTATTAACTCAAATTTTTATTAACGTTATGTACAATCGGTTGATTTAGTATCGACTCAGACTGCCATAAAACCCGATAAAAGTATGCTTTATTGCGGTACCCGAATGCAAAGCAGTAATAGTATGGTCAACTGTATGTAAATTACTACGTATGTAAATGACTATTTATGTATATACAATATATTTTTCTATTAAATCCAGTTTCATATGCAAGGGATCATTTATAAATTCCTAAACCGATAATTTCTTAATGCGATTTTAACATATGTATAATTAAATCGCTATCGCATACAATTTCACTATAATTCTAAGTATTTGTGTAATTAAGAAATTACATGAATAAGAATATGTATGGGGGCAAGATATAAAAGTCTATTACATATTAGAGTGGATCGAAAAACGCGTTTTTTTCTGCAATACAATTCTAATAACGCGGAAAACTTGCGCATAGGCGTCATTATAAATGAAGAAAAATTAAAAAAATTTTTTTCAAAATTTGAAATCGTGCAGAAGGCCTAAAGTTACCAAAAAAGTCAAAATACCGGTAAATTACAAAAAAAATGCAAAAATTACAAAAAAATAATTTTTTTGTTGTAATAGTGAAAAAAGTGTTTTTAAGAGTGTTCTTAATGCATACAAAAAATAGTTAGACCCATTCTTGTTTTACTGAATTCGCGCAAAAGGTCTAAAGTTGCAGGTTGTATCGTAAAAAAACGATAGTTCATAATTTTCGACGTTTTTTAAACATGTGCCAAAACCCATAAAAGTTTTATTTTTAATTTGTAATAGTGTAAAAACCATTCAAAATAATTTTCCCAATCCAGAAAAAATACTTTCAGACCTGTTATTCCTTAACTGTATTCGCGCAAAAGTTCTAAATTATAGTATAAGTTAAGTTGTAGAGTCCCGTAAAAACGCCGTTTTCAATATCTGATGAGTGTTTATTTAATACCTTAGGTTTGTAATAAGACTCTAACAAGTGATTTCCAAAAAATGTATTAGCCAACCAGGGTGAATTTTATTTACAATATTTACGGTACCTATTTACTTTGTACAATGAATATGTTTGTTATAGGCAAAAGATTAATTACATAGAAGCCCGTTTGAATTCTGACTGTTAATTAAATGTGGGCATCAGCTGTCTTGATTTTAAAGTAGCCCTAATATAACCATCTCGATTTTCATGCCCGCACACTTTTTTCTGCTGCTTCTGTAACCAGTTTTACACACCTCTCAACTGACTGGGTGTGGCATGGGAATTTGAGGTAGTTAAACGCTGATAGCGCTTTGTCTTTCAACAAAGAAGCAATGTGTTCAGTTGGCATCTTGGACAGTAGTGGCGGCGGTGTTAACTTGCAGATTGACCAATCAATTACTTCGGTATAGTCGTTGCACTAAAATTTATTGAAGGTATTTTGAAGTCTCTTACGTAACCTTCAGCCGATGGCTCATTTCTAGATTTAAGTATCCTCCTGTAGCCAAGTTCTCTAATGTGTGGTCTCTCATAATATTTTTAGGGCGGCAACCCTGCCCGCAACTTTAGGCCTTTTGCGCGAATTCAGTAAAACAATAATGGGTCTAATTATTTTTTGTATGCATTAAGGACATCAAGGACTCTTAAAAACACTTTTTTCACTATTAAAACAAAAAAATATTTTTTGTAATTTTTGCATTTTTTTGAAATTTACCGGTATTTTGACTTTTTTTTAGTAACTTTAGGCTTTCTGCGCGATTTCAAACTTTTTAAAAAAAAATTTAATATTTTTTTATTTATAATGACACCTATGCGCAAATTTTCCGCGCTATTAGAATTGTATTGCAGAAAAAACGCGTTTTTCGATCCACCCTATTACATATACTTCAGAGAATGAATGTTCACATGATGGTGCAGAAAATGTCCTTCAGAACCAACCAATAATTAAAAAGTTTTTTCTGTGTATTAATTTGTTCTCAGTTTGACTGCCTTTTCGTTTATCTTCTTTATTATTTGAAATAAATTATTATTTGTTTACTGTGTGTTTTGTTATTAATTCTCGAATAAAATCAGTGTTTTTATCGAAACAAACTTAAGATGAACATAGATTCCTGTCTATCTGCTTTGATAAATAATTTTTCTTATGGTTCTAAAATTGATTTGTAGCATATTATTAAATTCAGTTAAGTAGGGATAAGAAGAAATACAATAATTATTTTATTTGCGTTTATATGTCATTAATGGTATTGGGTGTTGGCAAACGCTATACTACGTAATAATGCAGATATTAAAAGTATCTGAAAAAGAATATATTTCTGCAGCGATCTTCCCATTCATTTCACATTACGTAGCTATTTTACCTGTTCATAAGCAAATTGCTTTATTACTACAAACATCCAGTTAAATGTTGAAAGTTTCTGTGTGCGACGTTAGATCTACGTCGCTTGTCGGGTGAGTCGGTTTTAAATCAACCGAGTGTACATATTTCTTATAGATTATTTGTATTTCAATCTATTGTTACTTATGGTAATATTCTTTAGTAATTCAATCATCAGTATGCGCACAAAGCTATATCTAGATCTGCCATATGTACAAATATTAATTTAACTTTCATATAATAATGTTTAGATATATTCTCAATAATGACGCTGCATTTATTACGGAACCTACCGCAACCGTCGCAATCAAACGGAGATGTATTTCGAATCGTGACTGCATATGAACTGAGCGTAGCACTACCCGTATTTTGTACCAGACGGTTCCCAACTAGTAATCCCAGGAATCCATTCTGTTTTAAATGCCGCGTCAAATGTTGTATTCTCGTGAGCTATCTGTATACTGTATATGTAATGCATTTTTCCAACCGCCAATTAATTAAACATATTTTTATTTTAAAAGTATGTCGAACGGAGGTGGAGTCGAACCACCGAGTATGGGTAACGGTGTTGCGAGTGGACCGCGATAGCCATACTCGTTGGTTCGACTCCACCTCCGGTCGACATATTTTTAAAATAAAAATATGTTTAATTAATTGGCGGTTGGAAAAATGCATTACATATACATGTACTTACACTAAGAAAAATAAAAATACTTCGGTGTTAAAATATCTGTATACTTACATACATATCTGTGTCAGTACGTTCAATTTTGTTTTTATAAAGAATGCTGTATCAAATGCAAAAATGGTTGGAATTCATCATGTTGGTACAGTAAACTTGTACTGAATGCGAACTATACAAAAATTGTTGTTACAAGCCTGGTAATTTGCACTTTGTATAAAATGACTGGTACATTTCGCTATTGGTACAAAAAACACTTTACAATCTGCGAAACGTACAATTTCGGACGTCGTATATAACATGTTTTTATTTTTCAGAGAGAATCATTAGCAAATCTGACTACATCCGAAAACACTGGTTTCAAACTTGGTAAGTGATTTGTTTTTATAGTTCACATACATATATATCCTATAAAATATGGGCATAACATTTTGAAGTCGGAGCTATCAAGGAGGTATTTTGATAAATTGAGATTAATAACTTTAATAGTCAACTATTTACGCAGTTAGTATACAGAATATAGCACCTTACTACCCAATATTGGTCTTAAATTACTATTTCATTTAAAAAGATATTTATAGGAAAAAACTTGGTAAACGAATGTTTTCAGTTATACAGAATGTTTAAAAGATAAGCAAACTACTATAACTCGAACCACCGTGTTTGAAATAATAAATATATTTCATGTTCATTGACCGACTTCATAAAAAAGAAGAAGCTTATGTTTATTTCAATATTTGATGTACACTCGGTTGATTTAGAATCGACTCAAACTGCCATAAAACCCGTTAAAAGTATGCTTAATTGCGGTCCCCGAATGCAAAGCAGTAATAGTATGGTCAACTGTATGTAAATTACTACGTATGTAAATTACTATCTATGTATATACAATATACATAGATATTTTTCTATTAAATCCAGTCTCATATGCAAGGGATCATTTATAAATTCCTACACCGATAATTTCTTAATGCGATTTTAACATATGTATAGTTAAATCGCTATCGCATACAATTTCACTATAATTCTAAGTATTTGTGTAATTAAGAAATTACATGAATAAGAATATGTATGGGGCAAGATATAAAAGTCTATTACATATTAGAGTGGATCGAAAAACGCGTTTTTTTCTGCAATACAATTCTAATAACGCGGAAAACTTGCGCATAGGCGTCATTATAAATGATGAAAAATTAAAAATTTTTTTTTCAAAATTTGAAATCGTGCAGAAGGCCTAAAGTTACCAAAAAAGTCAAAATACCGGTAAATTACAAAAAAAATGCAAAAATTACAAAAAAAATAAATTTTTTGTTGTAATAGTGAAAAAAGTGTTTTTAAGAGTGTTCTTAATGCATACAAAAAATAATTAGACCCATTCTTGTTTTACTGAATTCGCGCAAAAGGTCTAAAGTTGCAGGTTGTATCGTAAAAAAACGATAGTTCATGATTTTCGACGATTTTTAAACATGTGCCAAAACCCATAAAAGTTTTATTTTTAATTTGTAATAGTGCAAAAACCATTCAAAATAGTTTTCCCAAGCCAGAAGAAATACTTTCAGACCTGTTATTCCTTAACAGTATTCGTGCAAAAGGTCCAAATTATAGTATAAGTTAAGTTATAGTCCCGTAAAAACGCCGTTTTCCATATCTGATGAGTGTTTATTTAATACCTTAGGTTTGTAATAAGACTCTAACAAGTGATTTCCACATCCACCCTATGCAACCAACCAACCAGGGTGAATTTTATTTACGATATTTACAGTAACTATTTACTTTATACAGTGCATATGTTCGTGTAAGCAACAGATTATTTACATAGAAGCCCTTTGAGTTCTGACTTTTAATTAAATGTGGGCATCAGCTGTCTTGATTTTAAAGTAGCTCTAATATAACCATTTCGATTTTCATGCCCGCACACTTTTTCTGCTGCTTCTGTAACCAGTTTTACATACCTCTCAACTGACTGGGTGTGGCATGGGAATTTGAGGTAGTTAAACGCTGATAGCGCTTTGTCTTTCAACAAAGAAGCAATGTGCTCACTTGGCATCTTGGACAGTAGTGGCCGCGGTGTTAGCTTGCAGATTGACCAATCAATTACTTCGGTATAGTCGTTTACACTAAAATTTATTGAAGGTATTTTGAAGTCTCTTACGTAACCTTCATTTCTGGATTTAAGGATCCTCCTATAGCCAAGTTCTCTAATGTGTGGTCTCTCATCCATTATCATAGCCAACATAATATTTCCAGGGCGGCAACCCTGCTCGCAACTTTAGGTCTTTTGCGCGAATTCAGTAAAACAAGAGTGGGTCTAATTACTTTTTGTATGCATTAAGGACACTCTTAAAAACACTTTTTTCACTATTACAACAAAAAATGTATTTTTTTGTAATTTTTGCATTTTTTTTTAATTTACCCGGATTTTGACTTTTTTTTGTAACTTTAGGCCTTCTGCCCGATTTCAAAATTTGAAAAAAAAATTTTAAATATTTTTTTATTTATAATGACGCCTATGCGCAAGTTTTCCGTGTTATTAGAATTGTATTGCAGAAAAAAACGCGTTTTTCGATTCACTCTATTACATATACTTTAGAGAATGAATGTTCGCATGATGGTGCAGAAAATGTCCTTCAGAACCAATCAATAATTCAAAAGTTTTTTCTGTGTATTAATTTGTTTTTAGTTTGACTGCGTTTTCGTTTACCTTCTCTATTATTTGAAATAAATTATTATTTGTTTAGTGTGTGTTTTGTTATTAATTCTCGAATAAAATCAGTGTTTCTAACGAAAAAAACTTAAGATGAACATAGATTCCTGTCTATCTGCTTTGATAAATAATTTTTCTTATGGTTCTAAAATTGATTTGTATAATTATTTTATTTGCGTTTATATGTCATTAACGGTAATGGGTATTGGCAAACGCTATACTACGTAATAACACAGGTATTAAAAGTATCTGAAAAAGAATACATTTCTGCAGCGATCTTCCCATTTATTTCACATTACGTAGCTATTTTACCTGCTCGTAAGCAAATTGTTTTATTACTACAAACATCCAGTTAAATGTTGAAAGCTTCTGTGTGCGATGTTAGGTCTACGTCGCTTGCCGGGTGAGTCGATTTTAAATCAACCGAGTGTACTTAAAGCTACATTACGTTCTAATGCGAAATTATTAGTTATAGTATTGAAATAATTAAAAATATTCGCCAAACCTTCCGCATCGATAATAATTTTTCCATTCACATTTAGTGTGTAATAATGTGGTTTAAGTTTATCTTTAGTAGAATTGTTAATTATTTGCCATACCGCTATGACAATATGTATAGTTCTAATATTTGTGATGACGTGTGAATATCTTTTTTAATTCGCTGATTTGTAAATATTGTAAATATTATTTATTTTATTTATTATGCATTGTAAATATTATATCTTAAGCCAAAAGTGGAAAAGCTATGTCAAAATTATCAAATTGACATATAACATCATTTTGTTGAAAAACTTTTGACCAGTCATTAGCATCTAAGAAATTTGAAGTAATTAATATATTCCGGGTTACTAAGATAACTCATTCCTACTCTAATCATTTTGCATCCGGATTGAGAAGAACACAATTTGCACCAGTGTGACAAGATGAAGCGCCACCATACTACGCTTTACTTGTTCGCGTTTATTTGGATAAAGTTTTTTTCAAATCATTGAATAAGTACGAGAGGGACGGGTCCGGCAACGAAGCGGGGACGGAAGATTACACGCTTATTTGAAAGTTTGTCAAATATTTAGTCATGAGATATTCTTCCGCACCATCAAGTGCACGTTTTAAAAATATTTTGTTTTATACAGGGTGTTCCAGATGGAAATGCCAGACTAAAGTTGAATTTTTTTAAATGGAACAGCCTGTATGTTAATAGAGAAAATGATCCGCGCTTGAATGCTGGTTACAACGATATGTTGTATAGGCCTAAAGTTGATAATTTCTGTGTAAACAATGATTTTACTTGATAAATTGATACACTTCAGTAGGCTATTCTGCATAGGGAAAAACAAAAGATTCGAAACCAACAGAGTGGAATATTTTGTACTAGTATGGACTGTCGTTACTATGTGAAATAAATTCTGCAACTGCTTGCTTTATACAGGGTGTTCACAATTTTGCAAAATCGAAGAAATCTCGAAATTTTTAAATGGAACACCCTGTATATTTTTTGCTCATTGGAAAGCCTTTTACTACGCTTTCTATTGATACCTCATTTGATGCACCTAATCATTTTCTAATTATTTCTTTTTAAAATTGAATTAATGAGAAATGCTTGTATTTTTAGAAACTAATTTGCATTTCAAACCTACTGTAAGATAGGATATTCGACAAATAATCCATAAATGGTCTATAACAGGCGTCGGCAACCTATGGCACGCGTGCCAGGCTTGGCACGCGATGGGGTTCTGAATGGCACTCTACAAATAATCAGGGAAATCGCGAAAATATCGAGACGAAGTGATTTTTAAATAAGAGAAAATGTTAAATTATAATTATTTATCTAACGTGGCTCGCCAATGTCACGAAAATCTGCGCGAAGGGTGAGTGAGAGCGCATTCGGAGTAAAAGGGATTAAACATACGTAGCGCCGACTAGTTATCGAAGCGGACATCACGTATGTTCAAGCCGGAATGACATTCGCCCCTCTCTTTCTCGTTTTGCTACTGCGCACCATTTGCCTGTAATACCAGTTAAACTTGCATTTCGTTTAATACTGGTCGTTACTTTCCGTTATAACTTTGTTGTGAAGACTTGTATCTTATTGGTTTAATATTTGTTATAATTCATCCATATTTAATCAAATGGAGGGTAAGAAACAAAAACTAAATGTTCGCGGGTTTCAAGACTATTGGACGAATGAATATGGATTTATACAACTAAAGGATCGTGCTGTATGTGCGATATGTCGCGAAAGTGTCGTATGCCGCACGTCAAGTGTACAAAGACATTTCCGAACCAAACATCAGTCCACATTTAATAGCAACGATGAGAAATGTGAAACTATAAAGAGAGCTGTTTCTGGTTATAAGAAACAAGTAACTTTTTTTTGTGGAATAACTGGAACGAAGCCTAAAGCGACAGAATGCAGCTTCGCAATTGCTCATTGCATAGCTGCCAAAGGCAAACCCTTTACAGATGGGGAATATATAAAGGAAATCTTTATAAAAAGTGCTGAAAAAGTTGTTTAGCGATTTACCTAACCAACAAACCATACTATCCCGAATTCGAGAAATACCGGCTTCTGCGCGAACAATTGAAAGAAGAATAACTGAAATGGCAGACAATGTAACAACAAAACAGAATTCTGGATTACAAGAAGCTGTTGCATTTAGCGTCGCTGTTGATGAAAGTACCGATGTAAATGATATTGCGCGGCTTGCAGTATTTGCACGGTATTGTGATAAAGGTCAAGTTTATGAAGAATTGTGCAATTTGATTCCTCTGTCTGGGACAACTAAGGGGCAGGATATTCTTGCTTCATTCATAAATTATTTTGACAGCAAGAACATTAATATCAAAAAAATATTTTGTGTAACTACTGCCGGCGCACCTGCAATGGTTGGCAAGGATAGAGGATTTGTCAAACTTCTTGAAAATCATATTGGACATAAAATATTGAACTTCCATTGTATAATACACCAGGAAAGTTTAGTTGCCAAAATTTCGTCACAGCGCTTAATTCCTGTAATGAACACTGTTGTTAAAATAGTTAATTTCATAGTGTCTCGCTCTTCATTGACACACAGGCAATTTAAATCTCTTTTAGAAGAAATGGAAAGTGAATATGTTGACCTCCCCTTATACAGCCATGTTCGTTGGCTTAGTCGAGGCAATGTCTTGAATAAGTTTGTGTCATGTCTGGAACACATTAAAGTTTTTCTTAATGAAAAGGAACAACATTTCCCCGAATTGAACGATAAAGAATGGTTATGCAAATTGATGTTTCTGACTGATATAACTAAACATCTCAATGAACTAAACTTAAGATTGCAAGGAAAGCGCCAAACTGTGCTCGAACTTTTTGAATATTGGACAGGATTTGCTACAAAATTAAATATATTTTTATGTGATATTAATACTAGTACCTACAAATACTTCCCAAATGTTGCAGCGCTTGCAAATAAATCGACCATAGACAAAGATGAACTTAAAACCTACGTTGAAGCACTTAAAGATGAATTTTCAAGAAGATGCAAAGACTTTGAAGCTCATGTGCCTATATTTTCCTTCCTCATAAAACCAGATTTAATAGATCCATTAATAATCCCGTTTGATTTTTCAATTTTTGAGTGGATGAATGTTGATAATTTTGAAATGGAACTTATCGAACTAATATCTTCAGAATTATGGAAAACAAAATTTAAGGAATTACGAAAAAATCTGGAAGATGACTCTATGGAAAAATCGACTACTATATTAAATTGTTGGATGTCATTGCCGGAAAGATTTAATTGTTTAAAGAAAATTGCATGTGCTCTCCTTTCCGCTTTTGGTTCCACATATCTCTGTGAACAAATTTTTTCTCACATGAAACATATTTTGAGTCCACAAAGAAGTCGTTTAACAATTGAACATTCAGAATCTTGTGTGAAATTAAAAGTCACAAATTATACCCTGATATTGAAATATTAAGCAAAAATGTGCAGGGACAAGGTTCGCATTAAAATTTTTTAATTTATGTTAGAATTTTATGTTATTTTTTAATAAATATGTTTAAAAGATAAATTTGGTATAAAAATTTTTTAATTTATGTTAGAATTTTATGTTATTTTTTAATAAATATGTTTAAAAGATAAATTTGGTATAAAATTCTTCTCCTCTAGAACCCCATTATATAATTTAGAATTAAGGCGGCACCCTGAATCATATTGGTAGAGTGGCTTGGCACACCACAGCTAAAAGGTTGCCGACCCCTGGTCTATAACAAGAAGAAACTCCATTTAGTATGAGAAACAATTGATTTTCACTCAGCGGTGAAAGGTAACATTAATTTAATATAAAGTAAAGGTGTCAGTTTTAAGCTTGTATACTAATAACCAAGTTGTACAAAATTTCGTTTTGTGTTATACAGTATTTCGTTCAATCTTTAAAAGAAATTGTTATAATGACTAATTTTAGTAGATACTCAACAAACGCAAGCTCCTACCTTCAATAGCTGTTACCTTTGAAATACCATCTATATTTACATCTCTCCACATACAGAACATTTAGAGCGACTAAGGCCAGCTAGAAAAGAGATAGATCTAGAGTGGAGCGGTTGTAAAACATACGGAATAGCACGCTCGCCAATGCGTTCATTCCGTATATGTTTTACAACCGCCCCACTCTAGATCTATCTCTTTTCTAGCTAGCCTTACTCGCTCTAAATGTTCTGTATGTGGATTTTTCTGTATTGTTAATAATACGGCCAGTTCGCTTTGTTTATTGATTACCGGTTTATTTGTTTCTCCCTTCTTGTAGGTTACACCATCAGTTTCTATAAATTTCTCTAATAATCTTTCAAATGCTTCCGGTCTTCTTTCAAGGTTTGGAAATCTCTCTGCATATACTTGCTAGGAGACAATTTCTTGTACACTCCTCAAGAATAAATATCATATTTACCATTTCTTGAGTAGGTACCTACTAAAATTAGTCAATATAACAATTGCTTTTAAAGATTGAACGAAATACTGTATAACACAAAATGAAATTTTTTACAACTTGGTTATTAAGTATACAAGCTTAAAAGACCATATAACTTGATTAGCAGTGAATCTATCGAAAATGCTATATTACTTTATATTAATTTAATGTTTGCTTTCACCGCTGAATGAAAATCAATTGTTTCTCATACCAAATGGAGTTTCTTCTTCTTATAGACCATTTATGGATTATTTGTTGAATATCCAATCTTACAGTAGGTTTGACGTGCAAGTTAGCTACTAAAAATATAAGCATTTCTCAAGAAATAATTAGAAAATGATCTATCCTAGGTGCGTCAAATGAGGTATCAATAGAAAGCGTAGTAAAAGGGCTTTCCAATGAGCAAAAAATATACAGGGTGTTCCATTAAAAATTTCGAAATTTCTTCGATTTTGCAAAATTGTGAACACCCTGTATAAAACGAGCAGCTGCAGAATTTATTTCACATAGTAACGACAGTCCATACTAGTAAACAATATTCTACTCTGTTGGTTTCGAATCTTTTATTTTTCCCTATGCAGAATAGCCTACTGAAATGTATCAATTTATCAAGTAAAATCATTGTTTACACAGAAACTATCAACTTTAGACCTATACAACATTATATTGTTGTAACCAGCTTTCAAGCGCATATCATTTTCTCTATTAATGTACAGGATGTTCCATTAAAAAAATGCAACTTTAGTCTGGCATTTCCATCTGGAACACCCTGTATAAAACAAAATAATTTTAAAACGTGCACTTGATGGTGCGGAAGAATATCCGATGACTAAATATTTGACAAACTTTCAAATAAGCGTGTAATTTTCCGTCTCCGCTTCGTTGCCGGACCCTGTATATTGATGCAATAATATACACTGCCATTTCGTCAACACTAAATTTGTAGTAAATATTAATTATAGTGTAACTAGAAAATTAGAAAGTGGTGTTAATACGTACACAGTTTTTACTGGGTGTATACATACTACGTCACGCTATAGTACCATTAGTACAAATTTAATGTTGAGGAAAAGGCAGTATATACTATTGCATCAATATCACTTTATAGCATTCAGTAAATGTAGGCAAACGATAACACGAACATGTCTCATCGTAACAACAGATATACGAATACTAATAATATAACGATGTGCCATTAAAAGCTAAAAAATATATGTTTTAAATGAACTGATCTCGTACACAGATAACAATAAAGGTGTGTTTTGTAATACGAAGAAATAAGTACTTTAACAAATGAAATATATTTAATGTTAACACACGAAAATATATCAAATACAAAGTTAGAAATACATATATCAAAAAATAGGTAAAATATTCAATTTTAATGGCTATTAGCTAAACAAATAAATACTATAAAAGAAAGAGTGTGGTAACTATATTCATGATACACATCCAAATGTAAACCAAACTAAAATGTCAACCTAACTTACGGTGCCGTTAAGATATAGTAGAGTGCTCAGTCGGTAACCGAATTAAACTTTTATAGCTTTTGGCCGATTTAGAAAGAATTAATTGTGTATTTTGTATTAAACATGAAGATATGATGCCTCCGGAGGGACTAAGCTATTTTTTTTTGTAAAAGTATTTGGAGGAAAAGTTACTACTCATGGCTTGCTCTCTATAACACGAGCATGCCAAGTATTACTTTCCCTTCGTCTAAAATACTCGTACATAAGATACTATTTCGGCTGAAGCAAGCAGCTTCAGATGAGGCCTTTTCCTTTGCTTTTCAGTGTAGTGCAATTTACACTACAATTTTTACAGTGCTGCCACGAAGCCAAAAATACAAAGGAACGAATTGAGTGTAGATGAATTTATAACATAACCTCAACCATCAACTCATCATAATCTGACTTGCAAAAACCGGATAGCATTTTCTGAATTCAGGCATTATGTGGTTACTGACTAATCCTTTATAAAAGTGACCTCCAGATTTATATTATATAATGTGAACATTGTTGCTACAGACCCGCAATATTATTCTCTTTCTACTTACTACGACTTGCAGCTTGCAGTGTTAAACAACTTTAGTTAAGATAAACTCCTTTGGCAGTCTCTTTGCATATATTTATAAAAAGAACTGTCAATTCCCATTATTATAAATTATATCTACGCTGAAAGCATGAAAATGCCTCAATTTAGACTAAACGTCAACGATATTTTTCACTAATTTATTTACAAATCGTACTTTATTCCTAATAATACTAATAACCTTATTCGATGGCATTTTTTAAAGAAAATTGCATTTGAATTATCAAAAATTGTAATAACAATGGCGTCTGTAATTTAACTCAAAGATATGTCAAAACAATTTTTTACTTTATATTTAAGGTGGCGTTTCGGTAAAGTAGGGGGCGCTGTTCGACAATAATTATTAGAGACGTAGTATTCGGAAAAACTAGACATTAAAAATGTATTTTCGCGTTGTTACATTGAAGATATTATCTTTGTTGTAAATCTAAATATCTTTTTTTTAATTAAATATTTTTTGATTGCGAGAAAAATGAGAAAAAAATATAAAAGTTTGATAATATTACCTTTAGAATATGTAGAAAAATATACTGATACGATCTGTATTGAAATAATTTCAAAATATGCAGTATTTTTTTCAGGAAGTAAGTTTAGGGGCTGAGTATCAACAACAGCCCCATATCTGTCCAAACAGTTTGCCAGTTTTATATTAGATGTCACTAGCATTAGATAACTATTATATAACTATGTATAGGCAATCAGTTTAACACCAAAATTGACTGCTTTGATATTCAGAAAAACATTAAATGTTTTATGAAAAAATGTAAATGAAGAAGAACAATTTTGGAGTCGTACATGCGACTCGTTTCTTTTTCCGTAACTGTGAAAGATAGTCATAGAACATCATACTTCTTTATAACATAACTTGAACAGTATATAGGATTATTGTTACCTATTGCTTTCAAAATACTGCGCATCACGATTATTGGATTAGTCAGTTTAGTATCAGAATTGCAAAACTTGATTGTATGCACAAATATACTTTTTTATAGAAAGATCTTACTAAATTATTTTTATTCAAGTAATAAATTGATTTCAATACTTTCGAGACATATTCTTACAACTACACATGCATAAGTAAATACATATTGATGAATCATTACTTGGTGTGGGTGTAGAGAAAGAAAGACAAATAAAACCTCCCGGCCTTTTATTGATAAATAATACAGATAACAATTCATTCCACAATAAAATTTACTGTCCTTTATTATATTTACATTTAGTATTTCACATACATACACTGTGATAGTTATAACGGAAATTTTAATAATAATTATCTATATAACATGTAGTCATGTCCATTATAGAATATACTTCATAAGCGTAACTTGTGTGGAGAAAGGTTTCCTGCCTAATCCTAGTAATCTACTACAGCTGCGTGTGTGCAGCTTTCCCTACATAAGCTGCTGAATCCTCTCAGGCAAAAAACACCCAAGGAAAAATTTTGGAATAATTAAGTTTCTACAAAGTTGTTCATCCCTATATATTTCTTCTATAAAAAGTGGTTGGGTTCCATCAATGAAAATCACAAAGTAGTACAGTTTCCTTTTCCTGATATTTAGTTGGCCTTGAATCTATAATATTTTTCAATAAGTGATTATTATTACATGCAATTTGCGACTGTTGAGACGTGATATCGCGATCTTCCAAATGAGTATTTACCTGAAAATAATAATTATGGTTCCTCTTCAAGGACGGTTTACCACTAAAGAACTATGTACAATTATATACAGAAGCAAATATACAAAAATATTCTCCCTTATTCACTAAAATAACTATAACACAACGAAAAAATAATCCAAAACTAACGAAGACGATGAAAAACAGTATTACTTTATTACATCAAGCTAGACAATTAGTGCAAAACTAAAAGATTCTACCTGTAACAAACAACGCATGTACGCACAAATATATCTCGTAAATAGAATATTAGGGTGTTATTGCCTTAGGCTATCGCATTTATACCGAAAAGATTATATTGAAATATACCTGCTCAATACATTCAGTTCTAAACTACATAATATGCAACCAATAAAACTCGTTGCAAGAATACCTGGATACATTTCTTCTATATAATGATATATTTTATTTTTCCGAGAAGTTTATATTTATATTATAATATATTTTATATTACAACCAATATTCTAATCTTCACTTTTCCTATATTATTTCAGCCAAGATGTTACGCATGTTTAAGTATTTCATCACTTTTTACTTTTCTAGAGATTCGTAAGCCTTGCGCCATCTAATTTTGAATATATTCGATAAAAATGCAACATTTGCTCATCAAGTTCAAGTTATTGAAATAGAGGGCCAAGTACGCCACCTTAATACATAACCTTTTTTTGCCTCTCCTTTGCATGCGTTTCATAAATACTTAACGTTACTTTATCACTTAGAGCTCTTTCACATTGGCGATTTATAGCAGCGCGAGTTAACAGCGCGACAATCGCTCACGGATTTTACCGATGTATTCCCTATTCCTATGCACACTAGCGATTAAACTGCCTAGAAAGCGACCAAATCGCGATGCTAACTCGCACTGCTAAATCGCCAATGTGAAAGAGCTCACTGCATAAATTCCAATGTATATACATTCGTAGTACGTGTACAGTCTGTTCCAAAATTAATGTCAGCCCCGCAATTAAAAGAACCAATAAAAATCTTCTTCCCTATAACTCGACACAATTTTTGATTGATGAATATCATTATTGTAATTGCGCTCTAAAATAAATGTCGGTCAAACCTAGTGCATTCGTTTTGCAACAGAAGTTATAATGTATCTTCCATCACATCAAGCGACATTAATTTTGGAACAGACTGTACATACTACTAACCTAATAACTACTAATTGCTACGTATGTATTGTGTTATATTGTGTATTGTTCTGGGTTTTGTATTCGTTTCGTATTAATATGTGGACTCATGACAACACGGAAGTATTATCCAACTGTACGAACAACACGAGTGTTTGTACTTGGTTAGCCATAATAATTATAAAAATAAGACTAAACGTAGGAGGGCATTATTTATTAAATTCATAATTCCTTTTTTGTTACGTCTTGCTATCCATGGGCGAACCCATAACTTTCTGTTACGTCTTTTTTTTGGATTTCAAAAGGTATGCTGCTAAGTCTGTCGATTCATTTCTATTTGCACTTTGTTATACGTTAGTTCACAACCAATAATAAGATTATGAGAATAGCAAATAACAACCAGAAGACTGATGACGATTCGTATAATATCATGGAATTTAGCCACAATTAGCGAATAATTCCGGTAACATTTGGTTTTTGTAGTTAGTACCTTACATCAATTTTTGCATACATTTCTGCGTCAATTTTACATGTAAATATTTGATTGTCTATTGCCTGCTTAAAAGAGAAAGCTTGTTAATTTTCGCGCCTCAAAAAAATACACATATACACAATACAAGAATATCGAAAGGGAGAAAGGTTCTATGCAAACTTGCTCTTCCTCTTCCCCTCGACGGATGACACATGGGAAACGAGTCCAGTGGAAAGAAACCTCAGACAATTTACCGAAGAGGAAATAAAGAATGCAGCTGTAAGCATTAAAAGTGGTAAAGCACCAGGACCAGACGGGATTCCACCGGAAGCTGTTAAAATAGCAGCAAACAGTACCCCAAGCTTACTCATCGATGTCATGAATGAACTGCTGAGGCTGCAGAAATTCCCGGACCAGTGGAAGGTTGCCAAACTTATTTTGATAATCAAAAGCGGAAAACCACCAGAGCTTACCAGTTCATACAGGCCAATATGTTTATTGAACACCTTAAGCAAGCTTCTAGAAGTACTTATTAAAAATCGGCTGGTCGTGGAGCTGGAGGAAAGGGGCGATCTCCATATGAACCAATATGGCTTCAGAAAAAGCAAGTCAACCACCCAAGCCATCCAAACTGTGATCGAAACGGCCAAGGAATTTAGTTGTAAATGGTGTGTGCTTATTACCATCGATGTCAGGAATGCTTTTAACTCTGCACGTCATAGTTTGATCATCAGACAGCTACGTGACAGGAAGATATCCGCATATTTGGTTAATTTCATATCTAGCTACCTCACCGGTAGAAAGATCGCTGTAACCCGGGAAGAAATGGTGTCGGTGAGCACGGGTGTGCCCCAGGGTTCGGTCCTTGGTCCAGTTCTCTGGAACGTACTATACGACGAAGTGCTTGGACTGGAATTAACAAGAAACGCCGTATGTATTGGCTTCGCTGACGACCTTGCGCTGCTGGTAGGGGCAATGGATGAACATACATTGGTAGATAACACAAACAGGTGTCTACATCAAATTAGAACATGGATGAAAGACCACGGGTTACGGCTGGCACCCGATAAAACAGAGGCAGTTATACTAAAAGGTAAACGGAAACGAGACCATATCGTTTTTACTCTGGAAGGAGTAAGATTGGTACCTGCTAAAAGCATAAGTTATCTGGGTGTTGTCATGGACGAAAGAGGAACGTTTGGTATGCACGTGGATATGGCGATAAAAAAAAGCTGAAACGAAGGCAGCTAGCCTGTCCAACTTAAATGGGCCCAGAAGCAGCAAGAGGGCCATACTCGCCAGCGCGATACACAACGTAGTCCTATATGGAGCACCAATGTGGCACAAAGCACTCTACGTTCAGAAACACAGGAGAAAGATCGAGAGAATGCAGAGAAACGTTCTGCTTCGAGTAGCCTCTGCCTACAGCACAGTATCGCTGTTAGCGTTACAGGTGATTACTGGAACAACGCCGATGGATCTCATGGCACATGAACGGGCCTTCATGTATAACCACGCGCAAGACAAACGAGCCGAAATGATCAGGAAGGCTAAAGAAAGCACTCTTACGCAATGGCAAAACCGATGGGACGGAGAGACACAGAAAGCGCAGTGGACAAAACGCCTAATCCAAAACGTGGAGAACTAGGTAACCTGCAACCACCGAAATGTAGATTATTACACGACCCAGGTATTTACAGCGCACGGCTGTTTTCGTGCCTACGCGAAAAGATTTGGCAAAGATGTAAATGACAGCTGCATTTATTGTGGCCAGTGTGACACAGCAGAACACACCATTTTTGATTGCGTCAGATGGAGCGATGCCAGAAGAGCGGCAAATGCAATTACTGGGCACCAAATAACCCCAGAAAGTATATCGACGTTGAAGACTAAATCCGTTAAAAACTGGGAAGCTGTTCAAAGCATGTGCAGAGACATAATGAGCCAGAAAGAAGTAGTGGAACGAGACAGGCAACAAAGTACCGGGACAGGAAGCGATGCTTGAGACAAAATAGGCAGCCGGCGGCACCTGATGTTATATTATCCATGGTTCCGGGTACCGCAGAGGGCTTCTGAGGGGTTTTAGTGGGTGCGAGTCCCACACACCAATGTGCGATTGACCCAAGCACTTGGCGTGCATTATGCATTTCCCCTGGCAAAAAAATGCCAGTAATGTGATAAATGTCCTTCATTTTGACGTATACATTTGCTCTATTTTAAATGATGTCTTGCCAACGATAAAAAAAAAGTAGTTTCATTAGGACACCGCTTTCAGTCATCATAACAGTTAAAGAACTAAAATAAATAAAGTATATATGTATATATTTAATACACCTCAATTACATATACATAATGTATATATATATATATATATTATATATATAAAGTTTAACAATTTTATCAGTTCTGACACTGACAGACTTTAGACTTTAAAATGTGAAAATTACTGCAACTAGTGCAGAATATGGGTTTCTTCTTTTAATTCAAATGAAAAACAGTAGTTTCCTACGTGACGTTTCGGATTTATTTAATCCTTCTTCAAACCTATATATAAATATATAATAAAACTTAACTATTTTTAAACCAAGAAACAATAACTTACAACAAGGACAATCGTTTTTCTAAATACAAAGCTCTAAAAATATTGTGAAACAATTTTGACAATTTTGAAATTTTGAAATTTGAAAACATATGCAAAATATTTGATAAACAATTTTGTAAACAAAAACAGACATGTTAGATTTTAAATTTCGACATTTTAAAAAACAATATGTTGAATGCAATGAAAATATATTGTATATACGAGAAAATTTTTTTTTTTTTTTTTTTTTTTTTTTTTTTTTAAACACATCAAATGGAAAACGATTTATAACATTCCATACAAAGACATTTAAATGTAAGAGATTAATGTAAATCCTTAAATTTGATAAATTTAATTAAATTATTATAAATATTCGTAAAATTTGAAGATTGTTCTTTTGTATTAATATTATCCGAAAAATGTTTGATAGCTAAAACTTCAAGGCAAATTCTTTTAGTATAATTAGATTCATTAAATAAAATTATGACATCATTAAAATTTACAATGTGATCTTTGGTATGTATATGTGTAGCCAAAGCACATTTTTGGGATTTACTCGACTGTCACTACGATGTTGGGTGCTTCTCTCACGCCACCTCTGGATAGTTTGACCAATATAGAATTTAGAACAATCGTTACATTTAACCGCGTATACAATATGATTTTGTTGTTCTTTAGGTATCGGGGTTTTCAATTTGGTGAAAAATTTTTTACACGAATTAGCTGAAGTAAATGAAATTTTTAAATTGCTATTTCTAAATAACAGTTTTAGTTTATCCGTAAGGCCAAGGATGTAAACAAGAGATTTGTATTTTGATTGTTCAATATTAATATCTTGTATATGACGAGAGTTAGACAAATCATTACGATCTTGAGTTAAAAGGCTAGTGGCTGTAGAAAATAAAAGCCTGTTTGTTAAGTGAGGTGGAAAACTATTTTTAAGGAGAATATTGTATAGATATTGTAGATCTTGCGTGACAAAATCTTTATGACTAATTCTCTGTATTCTTGTTTTCATTGCGGTAATTAAATTAATTTTATATTTAGTGGGACAAACCGAGTTAAAATTCAACAATCTATTAGAGTTAGAAGGTTTTCTGTACCACTTTAACCTAATTAAATTTTCTTGTCTTACAATAGTGGTATCAAGGAAGGGTAATGTGCCATTAACTCAAACCTTAAATTCACTTGCGAAACAGAAATTAATGGCACATTACCCTTCCTTGATACCACTATTGTAAGACAAGAAAATTTAATTAGGTTAAAGTGGTACAGAAAACCTTCTAACTCTAATAGATTGTTGAATTTTAACTCGGTTTGTCCCACTAAATATAAAATTAATTTAATTACCGCAATGAAAACAAGAATACAGAGAATTAGTCATAAAGATTTTGTCACGTAAGATCTACAATATCTATACAATATTCTCCTTAAAAATAGTTTTCCACCTCACTTAACAAACAGGCTTTTATTTTCTACAGCCACTAGCCTTTTAACTCAAGATCGTAATGATTTGTCTAACTCTCGTCATATACAAGATATTAATATTGAACAATCAAAATACAAATCTCTTGTTTACATCCCTGGCCTTACGGATAAACTAAAACTGTTATTTAGAAATAGCAATTTAAAAATTTCATTTACTTCAGCTAATTCGTGTAAAAAATTTTTCACCAAATTGAAAACCCCGATACCTAAAGAACAACAAAATCATATTGTATACGCGGTTAAATGTAACGATTGTTCTAAATTCTATATTGGTCAAACTATCCAGAGGTGGCGTGAGAGAAGCACCCAACATCGTAGTGACAGTCGAGTAAATCCCAAAAAATGTGCTTTGGCTACACATATACATACCAAAGATCACATTGTAAATTTTAATGATGTCATAATTTTATTTAATGAATCTAATTATACTAAAAGAATTTGCCTTGAAGTTTTAGCTATCAAACATTTTTCGGATAATATTAATACAAAAGAACAATCTTCAAATTTTACGAATATTTATAATAATTTAATTAAATTTATCAAATTTAAGGATTTACATTAATCTCTTACATTTAAATGTCTTTGTATGGAATGTTATAAATCGTTTTCCATTTGATGTGTAAAAAAAAAAAAAAAAAAAAAAAAAAAAAAAAAAAAAATTTTCTCGTATATACAATATATTTTCATTGCATTCAACATATTGTTTTTTAAAATGTCGAAATTTAAAATCTAACATGTCTGTTTTTGTTTACAAAATTGTTTATCAAATATTTTGCATATGTTTTCAAATTTCAAAATTTCAAAATTGTCAAAATTGTTTCACAATATTTTTAGAGCTTTGTATTTAGAAAACGATTGTCCTTGTTGTAAGTTATTGTTTCTTGGTTTAAAAATAGTTAAGTTTTATTATATATTTATATATAGGTTTGAAGAAGGATTAAATAAATCCGAAACGTCACGTAGGAAACTACTGTTTTTCATTTGAATTAAAAGAAGAAACCCATATTCTGCACTAGTTGCAGTAATTTTCACATTTTAAAGTCTAAAGTCTGTCAGTGTCAGAACTGATAAAATTGTTAAACTTTACATATTAATAATGGGTTTTTATACTGAAATGGCCAAGAAATATGGAACCAACATCGGTGAGGCACTAAAAAAGTGGAGCAATACTAACAGAAAAATAGCATCTTTCCGGAACCGTTTAATATTTTTAGTTAAATGTAAAAAACATGGATTATTTCCAGCACACGTCAAAAATAGTTTCAAATCAATAGAATATGGAAATGTTGGATGCAATGCACGTATGGTTGACGAGTCATACCGCATTATACATAATTTTAAATGTAGAATACTAAATTGGGAAATTAGTAACACTTATGCACACATCAATACCTTGGTAAGTGACAGAAAACGATTAATGACATTAGTGAAACATCATGTTATCACCATCATACAAGAAAATTGGGGAATTATCGAGTCTAATACTGCCATACCTAAAACCATTTTCATAAAATTATTACAGTGGGTTTTCGAGTCAGTTTACTTTCTTTATGAGGGGCAGTATTATCAACAAATACATGGTACTCCTATGGGCAGTCCCCTCTCACCTATTATAGCAGATATAATTATGAACAGCTTACTAAAAAAGGTATGTAGTCTAACCACTTTTGCTTTCGGTTTTCTTTTTCAATATGTTGATGACATTGCCTGCGCTCTACCTAGGCATGAAGTAGAAAATACATTGAATAAATTGAATGAATTTAACTCAAACCTTAAATTCACTTGCGAAACAGAAATTAAGGGCACATTACCCTTCCTTGATACCACTATTGTAAGACAAGAAAATTTAATTAGGTTAAAGTGGTACAGAAAACCTTCTAACTCTAATAGATTGTTGAATTTTAACTCGGTTTGTCCCACTAAATATAAAATTAATTTAATTACCGCAATGAAAACAAGAATACAGAGAATTAGTCATAAAGATTTTGTCACGCAAGATCTACAATATCTATACAATATTCTCCTTAAAAATAGTTTTCCACCTCACTTAACAAACAGGCTTTTATTTTCTACAGCCACTAGCCTTTTAACTCAAGATCGTAATGATTTGTCTAACTCTCGTCATATACAAGATATTAATATTGAACAATCAAAATACAAATCTCTTGTTTACATCCCTGGCCTTACGGATAAACTAAAACTGTTATTTAGAAATAGCAATTTAAAAATTTCATTTACTTCAGCTAATTCGTGTAAAAAATTTTTCACCAAATTGAAAACCCCGATACCTAAAGAACAACAAAATCATATTGTATACGCGGTTAAATGTAACGATTGTTCTAAATTCTATATTGGTCAAACTATCCAGAGGTGGCGTGAGAGAAGCACCCAACATCGTAGTGACAGTCGAGTAAATCCCAAAAAATGTGCTTTGGCTACACATATACATACCAAAGATCACATTGTAAATTTTAATGATGTCATAATTTTATTTAATGAATCTAATTATACTAAAAGAATTTGCCTTGAAGTTTTAGCTATCAAACATTTTTCGGATAATATTAATACAAAAGAACAATCTTCAAATTTTACGAATATTTATAATAATTTAATTAAATTTATCAAATTTAAGGATTTACATTAATCTCTTACATTTAAATGTCTTTGTATGGAATGTTATAAATCGTTTTCCATTTGATGTGTTTAAAAAAAAAAAAAAAAAAAAAAAAAAAAATTTTCTCGTATATACAATATATTTTCATTGCATTCAACATATTGTTTTTTAAAATGTCGAAATTTAAAATCTAACATGTCTGTTTTTGTTTACAAAATTGTTTATCAAATATTTTGCATATGTTTTCAAATTTCAAAATTTCAAAATTGTCAAAATTGTTTCACAATATTTTTAGAGCTTTGTATTTAGAAAAACGATTGTCCTTGTTGTAAGTTATTGTTTCTTGGTTTAAAAATAGTTAAGTTTTATTATATATTTATATATAGGTTTGAAGAAGGATTAAATAAATCCGAAACGTCACGTAGGAAACTACTGTTTTTCATTTGAATTAAAAGAAGAAACCCATATTCTGCACTAGTTGCAGTAATTTTCACATTTTAAAATATATTATATATATATATAATAATTATTGGGTAATCGGTCTGTGTTTGTAAATTCAAACTCTTTTGTTCGAAAGTGCCTCTATATTTCGTTGTTAATTCACAACATCTTCAGGAGGATACCTTAATTTACAAACACAGACCGATTACCCACTACTTTCTTTTTCTCTAACGAGTACGGTCGATACTCCTTCTCTTCTTCTATATACAGGGTCCGGCACCGAAGCGGGCACGGAAGATTACACGCTTATTTGAAAGTTTGTCAAATATTTAGTCATCGGATATTCTTGCGCACCATCAAGTGCACGTTTTAAAAATATTGTTTTATACAGGGTGTTCCAGATGGAAATGCCAGACTAAAGTTGTATTTTTTTTTAATGGAACATCCTGTATATTAATAGAGAAAATGATCCGCGCTTGAAAGCTGCTTACAACTATATGATGTTGTATCGGCCTAAAGTTGATAGTTTCTGTGTAAACAATGATTTTACTTGATAAATTGATACATTTCAGTAGGCTATTCTGCATAGGGAAAAACAAAAGATTCGAAACCAACAGAGTAGAATATTTTTTACTAGTATGGGCTGTCGTTGATTGATTGATTGCTATCAAGGCAGGGCAGTATCTAATTATCCCTAACACTGCACCCGCATCTTATCTCCCACCAATGCTGCTTCTACCTGCCTACCGTGGAGCATGGCTTCCATCCACTCACAGATAGTAGTTTCTACTCCACGACTTTTGACAGCTCTTAATAGAGATTCAAATGAGGTGTTATCAAATGCACCTTCAAATTCCTTCCAATTTCTTTATTGTTTAAAGTTGCCTCTACCCGCGACACAAGCTGGTGCAAGTCACTTTCACATGATTTACCTGCTTGATATGCATGCTGGTTGGGGTGTAACGGCCTCTCTAGTAGAGAGGTTGCCCTAAGGTACTTCTCAAGCAGCTTTTCCATAGTTTTCACAATAAACGATGATAGGGTTATTGGTCTGTATGCCTTTGCCTCAGCGTATGAGCTACGTCCAGGTTTACGTATAAACACAACCTTAGCCCTATTCCAAACAGATGGTATATAACCCAGCGCCAGATTGGCTTTATAGATTCGGCAAAGCACTAATGCTATTGCCTCTTCACCTTGTTGTAGCAAGGCGGGAAAAATCCCATCAGGACCAGGGGACTTGTACGCCTCAAAGCTGTTAATCGCCCAAATGATCCTGTTGTATGTTATTACCCTTTTAGCTAATTGCCAGTCCCCTCTCCCAGGCCTTCGTAAAGGCCATTCAAGAGTTTGACTGCCTAACCCACTATTTGGGTAAATATTCTTTGAACCTGGGAAGTGCGCTTCTAGTAAGACCTCCAGCGCTTCTGTCCCAGTGTTCGTGAACTCTCCAGTGGGTTTCCAAATGGTTCCCAGAGGATTTGTTGGATCTTTTGCAAGTAGTCTGTGGAGTCTTGCACTTTCAGATGTACTTTCTATTCCTCACAGAGCTCCCTCCATGACTTTCTTTTAGCCCTTCTTAGGGCTCTGTTATACGCAGTGAGTGAGTTCCGATAATCAGACCACTCATTGGTTTTTTTCGCCTTATTAAATAAGTTGCGTGTTCGCTGCCTCAGTAATGACAATTCCTCATTCCACCAGCTGACTGCTCGGGAAGAGTTTCGTTTTGTCTGAGGACAACTTATTTCATATGAGGTTATTATGGCCTCTTGCAATTGTTCGGAGGCAGCCTCAATATCCAGTTCATTTTTTTATATCTGGTCTGACCTGCTTGATGTTATCGCTCAGCTCCTCTTTGTACCTCGCCCAGTCCGTTCTCCGTGGATTCCTGTACATCTCAACTGTTTTATCGACTCCGCGATTTCCAGTATGATGTACCTGTGATCTGAGTGAGAAGGTTCCTCAGACACATACCACTTAGTAACCTGTGAGCTAATGTACACGGAGCTGAGCGTTATGTCAATTACCTGTTGCCTTCTCCGTGTTACAAAAGTTGGTTCATTACCATCATTCAAAACCACCAGATTCCGAGAGATAATGTATTCCAATTGTGACTCACCTCTACTATTTGTGTCGGTGCTTCCCCATGCAGTGTGGTGGGAGTTGGCATCCGCTCCGATGATGACCTGGAGGTTAGAATCCTCGCAGTACTTCACTAGGTTTTCCATTTCGTCCGTTGGCGGTGGTTTCGGTGCATCATACGGGAGGTAAGCAGAAGCGAAAATGAGCTCCTTGCTGCTCCCTCTGGTGCAGAACTTCAGCCTTATGGCCGCTAAATCTCTGGAACAGAAGTTAAGCAGCGTTAATGGTTGTAGTTCTTTCTTAACATAAATGCAAGATCTTACTCTACTATAGCGTAAATCATATATTACATTACATTTGGCTTCACCTAGGCCTGCTACACGGTCCCTAACCAGCCAGGCTTCTTGTATTAGGGCCACGTCGATGCTGCCCGAGGCTAGCAGCTTACATAGGGAAGCAGAGGCCGCCCTGCTATGTTGAAGGTTTATCTGTATTACCTTCAACATCTTCGGGTTTTTCTTTCCTCCCAACTATCTTGAAGGTGAGCTGGTTTAATCCAAAATAGGGTTATTCCTTTCGGGTCTGCCTTGCTCGATACGACGCGCCAGTCTTTGGTTGTTATCCCATCATTCTGGGTTTCGAGGAGTTGAGACAGCATTATATATAGTGAGATGCCTGGCTATTTCTTCGGTGATTTCGTTCTTATTTCTTAAGGTTTTTATGAGAGTGTTATTTTTAATTTGGAGGTTGTTGGTTGGAACTTTGGTCCATCTGGTAGGACAAAAATAAATTATGCAAAGTATCAAAATAATTAAAATAACCTTGTATATTTCCCCATGAAAGCCCTTAGTACTATGAAACAATAGTTATAGATTAATATGATCACACACTAATAAATATAGCAGGTATAATTATCAAGGTAACTACTGTCAGTCATATGGTAAGTTTCCTCTAATCAAGTTGTTTTGTGAATTGTGTCATAATCAGTGTACTCTAGTGACGTTTATATATTTTTATTACTAATTAAGCTTATTTAGTGTATACGTGCACCATTTTTTTCTCTTCAAGGTAGGTGGTTGATTTGTAATAAATTTAGGCAAAACTGCGTTTTTGAAAAATAGTTTTCATAATGTAAGCAGTGTTTCTATACATTATACCGTGTTATACAGCATTCTGTATATATATATATAGCACACTGTGACTCGCCTCTGCTGGAGCTGAGTGACACTGTAGGTCCTTTACATATCGTAATAAAATGGGGATGTGACGGTGCGGAACAAAAGAGGCAGCAGTTTGCCGAAGCTAACTATACCGATGAAAGCTTATTTACTATCTCCATGGTGCCAATACAAATTTACAGTGAGAATAAAAAAATTATCTGACAAAACCCCGCACCTTCATCGGTTAGGTATTATCGCCCTATAAAGTTTATTTTTGCAAAAGAAACTGTAAAAAGGATTACTTCGGAAGTTATGAGAATAGAAGAACAAATAGCAGCTTTATCTCCTACACAAATAAAAATTAACAACATGGATATAACGATCAAACCTTTCATGATATTATGCATGGTGGATGGAAAAGTTTGTAATGCATTATCATCGTGTACGTCAACGCAAACGTGTTACCTTTGTGGGGCAAAGCCTAGTGAAATGAACAATCCAGAGGTTATTTCACAGAAACCAGTCAACGCAAATTTTCTGTCTTTTGGATTGTCACCTTTGCATTCGTGGATACGTTTTTTTGAATGTCTACTCCACATTTCTTATAAACTTGAACTAAAATTATGGCAGGTGCGAGGGGTAGAAAATAAAACAAAAGTAGACAAAAGAAAGAAGTTTATATAGGCTAAATTTAAGGCCGAACTTGGTTTAATGGTGGATATGCCAAAACAGCAAACTGGTAATACGAATGATGGCAATACTGCACGCGCGTTCTTTAGAAATGCGGAAAAGACAGCCCAAATAACTGGACATAATTTGGAATTAATTAAACGGTTTCATGTTATATTGGAGTGCTTAAATTCTGGATTTTCAATAAATATTGAAAAATTTGATAGATATGCGAAGCAAACTCGGGAATTATATCTCAAAGATTACTCATGGTATTCTATGCCATAAAGTCCTTTGGCATGGAGGAAGTATAATTGCCTGTAGTGTCCTGCCTATAGGTCAGTTATCGGAAGAAGCCCAAGAAGCTAGGAACAGGGATAGTAGGCAATATAGGGAACTCTATACAAGAAAAAGTTCAAGAGTCGATACCAATACAGATTTAATACATAGGCTATTAATTAGTTCTGACCCAGTAATTACTAATCTACGTGCTCCCCCCAAAATCTAAGCATGGGAATATTTCCTTGGAAGTTTTAGAGCTACTACAACAACCAGTAATTGAAGCGGAATTACTACGTGATAGTGATTAAGAGTAAATCCAAATTGTCTGCATCTAAACATATTCTGCAATATCCGCTTAGCAATTATACATAAATTTATACAATTAATATATGTATTTTTTGACATTTATGTACTTATCTTTTAATTCCTGATTTATTTCCACTTAGAGGTCAATAAAACAATAAATAATTAAATACCAATTTATTCCGTAACATATAATAATATGTTTTCGTTAAATAACTTCTTCAGTGGAAGAAATTGACATTTAATATGTGTCAAATTACTAATAATATAAATATAAATTGTAATGTAGGAAATACAGAGTATCATGTAAAAAATTCGTGGGAATTTGTTAATTTCATTAACAAAAAATCCGTACCGTGTAATCATGAAATTATCAGTTTAGACGTTGTATCTTTATTCACAAATGTTCCTACAGATTTGGCATTAAACATTATAAACAAAAAATGGAATTTAATTCAAAATTATACAAATTTACCAAAAAATGAATTCATGTTGGCTGCAAAACTTTGCTTAAATTCAACATATTTTCAGTACAATGACACAATATATAAACAAATATTCGGTACAGCAATGGGTTCTCCATTATCTGCTGTTATAGCAAATTTAGTAATGGAGGACTTAGAGCAGGTCTCACTTGACAAACTAAACTGTCATGTGCAATTTTATAAGCGGTATGTAGATAATTGTATATGCTGCATACCAAATGATAAAATTGAACATGTTCTGCACACATTTAACACATATCATGATAGGTTAAAATTTACTTTTGAAAGAGAAAATCAAAATTCTATAAACTTTTTAAATGTAAAGATACTACATGATAACACACAAATAAAAACAAACTGGTACATTAAAGACACTAGTAGTAGTAGGCATTTAAACTATTTTTCAAACACTTCGGTAAATTTTAAAAAAAGCGTAATTAACAGTTTAGTAGATCAGGCTATTAAATTAGCTCACCCTGATTTTAGAAAAGAAAATTTAAGCAAAGTAAAAACAATACTAGAAAAAAATAGTTATCCTAAAGAGTTTTACAATAAATTAATCACAAAAAGAATAAATAAAATATATAACACAGGTACAAAATCAAATAATAACATATACCACACTATACCATATATAAACAATTTAAGCGACACAATAAAACACGAATTAAAAAAATCAGACATTCACATAACTTTCATACCTACCAACAATAGACATTTATTCACAAATTTAAAAACAGCCATTAAACATGGTAATCAAAGTAATGTCGTTTATAAATTAGATTGCAAAGATTGTAATAAATGTTATATTGGACAAACCAAACAATATTTAAAGAAACGAATTTATAACCATCAATACACTGTTACACATAACGTCACCGCTGAAACTGCTTTATCTAAGCACTCTAAAGATAGACGACATAATTTTGATTTTCAAAACACTAAAATTTAAAAAAAGGAAAATAATTATAAAAAAAGATTAATTTACGAAATGATATACATTAAGAAAGATGAAAACGCGGTAAATTTTAGAACGGATATTGATAATTTAAGCGTTATTTACAATAATTTAATTCACGCATGAATTTTATTAATTTTAAGCTCTTGACTAGGTTTTTTTGCCATGTTTTTCCCTAGTCCTTGAACAGAATTGTTAGAGCTTGACAAAAAAAAAAAAAAGATTGATATACGAATAATTCAAATCATTTCAATTTCTAATGTTGTATTAAATCATTATTCCTTCATTATTACTTGTGAATATAATTAAAATTCGATATATCAATGAATTCTTTGTTTTTTAGATAATTTTGTTGATAGGCATGGCAATTTATATTTATATTATTAGTAATTTGACACATATTAAATGTCAATTTCTTCCACTGAAGAAGTTATTTAACGAAAACATATTATTATATGTTATGGAATAAATTGGTATTTAATTATTTATTGTTTTATTGACCTCTAAGTGGAAATAAATCAGGAATTAAAAGATAAATTTATAGTTGATTTTCTTGGTTTTCTGCTGAAATAATAAATAAAAATTTTTAATCAGAGCTTTTTATTCTGAGAAATATTGCTTAATAATATTTTAGCACACTGTGAATAGAAAAGTTATTTTACCTGAAACAAAATCAGTTTTACACAGCTGCAAATATCTACTGGATAATATAACAAGATCGATAACAAACGATAAATAATAGTCATAGTAAGCAGAACTTATTTACCAAACTCCAAATAATTTTTTTTTTACATCTTTCATCCAGTCCATCAGTGGACACACTGTATATATTTTCTAATTTTATAAAATATCTGTGCAAAATCATACATAATTGTTTAATTTAGTGTCAAGTGAAAGAACAACTAACAACTAATATCATATAATTGGAGAAATATTTTTGTCCTGCTAGATAATTAAAATATCACACTGTGCGGCGGCGGAAAAGTGAAAAGTAAACGTCCGGCGGAGGAAAAGTGACATTTTGCGGCCGACTACTCAGTCGAGAAATGTCAGTTTTATTGACGTTTGAATTTTTAGTACGGATATTCCTCGCATCTGAATGATCACACACGACGGTCCTTGTTCTTTTTCTGTAATACGTCTTTTTGATTTTTGTTGATGAACCTATTTTTTTATCAAAGTTAACGTAGTCGTTATAAACTGGCTTATAGTATTTCTGCGCTTTCTATCTCTCCATATACCACTATGCTGTCAGATAAGGCCTTGAACTTCGTCCTCGTGGCTATCTTTCTTTTATTCAACCGGTTTTTTATGTCTCTTAAAATACAGTCGCAGTGTGGTGTCTAGTGATATTGCCTTATAACTATCTTTTATTTGCTGAAATATTTTCACTTGTAGGTCAATAAAACAACAATTAATTAAATACCAATTTATTCCAATTATTGTGTTTTCGTTAATAAGATTTCTTCAGTGGAAGAAATTGACATTTAATATGTGTCAAAATACTAATAAATGGCCATGCCTATCAACAAAAATATCTAAAAAACAAAGAAATCATTGATATATCGAATTTTAATTACATTATCAAATAATAATGAAGGATATATTGGTTTAATATAACCATAAAAATTGAAATGACTTGAATTATTCGTTTATCAATCTATTTTTTGTCAAGCTATAACAATTCTGTTTAAGGACTAGGGAAAACATGGCAAAAAAACCTAGTCAAGAGCTTAAAATTAATAAAATTCAGGCGTGAATTAAATTATTATAAATAACAGTTAAATTATCGATATTAGTTCTAAAATTTACCGCGTGTTTTTTTAATGTACATATATCATTTCGTACATTAATCTTTTTTTATAGTTTTTTTGCCACGTTTTTCCCTAGTCCATCAACAGAATAGTTAGAGCTTGACAAAAAATAGATTGATGTAGGAATAATTCAAATCATTTAAATGGCATTATTATTTTTGTTGATAGGAATGACCATTATTAGTATTTTGACACATATTAAAAGTCAATTTCTTCCACTGAAGAAGTCTTATTAACGAAAACATATTTTTATATGTTCTGGAATAAATTGGTATTTAATTAATTGTTGTTTTATTGACCTACAAGTGCAAATATTACAGGAACTGAAAGATAAGTACACTCGGTTGATTTAAAACCGACTCACCCGACAAGCGACGTAGACCTAACGTCGCACACAGAAACTTTCAACATTTAACTGGATGTTTGTAGTAATAAAGCAATTGGCTTATGAACAGGTAAAATAACTACGTAATCTGAAATGAATGGGAAGATCGCTGCAGAAATATATTTTTTTTCAGATACTTTTAATATCTGCATTATTACGTAGTATAGCGTTTGCCAACACTCAATACCATTAATGACATATAAACGCAAATAAAATAATTATTGTATTTCTTCTTATCCCTACTTAACTGAATTTAATAATATGCTACAAATCAATTTTAGAACCATAAGAAAAATTATTTATCAAAGCAGATAGACAGGAATCTATGTTCATCTTAAGTTTGTTTCGATAAAAACACTGATTTTATTCGAGAATTAATAACAAAACACACAGTAAACAAATAATAATTTATTTCAAATAATAAAGAAGATAAACGAAAAGGCAGTCAAACTGAGAACAAATTAATACACAGAAAAAACTTTTTAATTATTGGTTGGTTCTGAAGGACATTTTCTGCACCATCATGTGAACATTCATTCTCTGAAGTATATGTAATAGGGTGGATCGAAAAACGCGTTTTTTCTGCAATACAATTCTAATAGCGCGGAAAATTTGCGCATAGGTGTCATTATAAATAAAAAAATATTAAAATTTTTTTTAAAAAGTTTGAAATCGCGCAGAAAGCCTAAAGTTACTAAAAAAAGTCAAAATACCGGTAAATTTCAAAAAAATGCAAAAATTACAAAAAATATTTTTTTGTTTTAATAGTGAAAAAAGTGTTTTTAAGAGTCCTTGATGTCCTTAATGCATACAAAAAATAATTAGACCCATTATTGTTTTACTGAATTCGCGCAAAAGGCCTAAAGTTGCGGGCAGGGTTGCCGCCCTAAAAATATTATGAGAGACCACACATTAGAGAACTTGGAGGAACAGGAGGATCCTTAAATCTAGAAATGAGCCATCGGTTGAAGGTTATGTAAGACTTCAAAATACCTTCAATAAATTTTAGTGCAAACGACTATACCGAACTAATTGCTTGGACAATATGCAAGTTAACACCGCCACCACTACTGTCCAAGATGCCAACTGAACACATTGCGTCTTTATTGAAAGACAAAGCGCTACCAGAGTTTAACTACCTCAAATTCCCATGCCACACCCAGTCAATTGAGAGGTGTGTAAAACTGGTTACAGAAGCAGCAGAAAAAGTGTGCGGGCATGAAAATCGAGATGGTTATATTAGGGCTACTTTAAAATCAAGACAGCTGATGCCCACATTTAATTAAAAGTCAGAATTCAAACGGGCTTCTATGTAAATAATCTTTTGCCTACAACGAACATATTCATTGTACAAAGTAAATAGTAAATATTGTAAATAAAATTCACCCTGGTTGGTTGGTTGGGTAGGGTGGAGATGAGACTCGCTTTGCAGCCACGTCCTCGCCGTGAGTCCATTTCAGCACAGATTAAATGTTGAAATGAGCTGAGAGCTGGAATATGATATGTTTGGCTAATACAGTTTTTGGAAATCACTTGTTAGAGTCTTATTGCAAACCTTAATGTGTTAAAGAAACACTCATCAGATATGGAAAACGGCGTTTTTACGGGACTCTATAACTTAACTTATAGTATAATTTAGACCTTTTGCGCGAATTCAGTAAAACAAATATGGGTCTAATTATTTTTTGTATGCATTAAGGACACTCTTAAAAACACTTTTTTCTTCTATATGAAATTTATAAAAGCGAGCGAAGAATGTGTTTGTCTCTTTCAACTACATGTTCTCCTATGACATGCAAAACAGCCCCTCCTCTCTGTATCACATAGATAAATACATAGATGTCTACGTGTGTGTATTTGAAGTCGAATGGGAACCTTTCGCTACGCCAGTCTGTATGTACACCAATAGTTATAGTTGATATACAAGTAATAAAAGTTGCCGCGAAGAAAACATGTATTTTGAATAATATAATTTTTCTTAATGTTATTCTTTTTGATTGCAGATCCAGTAAAAGAACAACGTAGAGTATCTAGACGTACCGAATATCTTGCACCGGTTTGTATTTACTGAAGTTATTTTACAGTATAGTTTTATTTAATCGGCATACTTCTCTATTCATCAGATATTTGACTATATACATATATACAGGGTAGAGAACCACATTCGCCTCGGTTGATATACAAAAAACGGCAACATATATTTAAAATTTTTTTGTTGGAGCATCTGTAAGTCCATTGGGAGCCCGTTCTAAAACTATTTTGAAATATACAGGTGTCCCAAAAGAAAGTTACACATCAAAGTTATGAAAATTTCAATGCATCATCATTTATATTAAAGATGTATCTTTCGGGTATTGCCGTGGTTGTTGTAACAAATTTGACGTTTCGCTGATGATACTGTCAGCTTCTTCAGAAGTTCTCTAAAGACTGATGTTGATGTCTTCTGCTCCTCGTTATATACCCAGTCCCTGTTCCGCTCCAGTGATGCGTATCCGTTCCAGTCCGCTGAACCGTATCCGTTATCGTTCTCTGATCCGTGTCCGATGCTTGTCCTCGATTCGTGTTAAATGATCTCGGATGCGTCCTCGTTGGTCCTTGCTGCTTCGGGCTCTCCAGCGCTAACTTCCATACCTTACTCAATCTGTATCCGTCTTCTCGGTTGAAATTGTTCGGATTCTTCATTATTTCCAGGGATTCTCTCACTATTCGTGGGTAGTAGTGAGTGCTTTTAGCTAGTATCTTCACGTTATTGTAGTCGATTACGTGACTGCTTTCGGTGTGGTAGTGTTCAGCTACTGCAGATTTTCCAGTATTTCCCTGTTCGATATCTCTGCGATGCTCTTTCACTCTGCACTGTATACTGCGCCCTGTTTGTGCAATAAACGATTTCCCGCACTGGCATTGAAGTTCGTAGATGCCTTTAGCTTGTAGTCTCGGTATGGAGTCTTTGTTGGATGGAAGCAGTTCTTTTATTTTCTTGACTGTGTTGAACCTGACGTTGACGTTCTTCTTCTCCAAGGTTTTCTTCAGCCTGTCCGTGACTCCAGCAATATATGGCAGGTGTGCGTATCCTGCTGGCTTTAGTTCTGAGTCATCCTTCTGTTTCTTTTTGGCTCCGGCTAATCTCCGAATCTCCTGTGGTTTGTAGCCGTTCTTCTGGAGTGCATCTTTCACATGTTGAATTTCCTCGGTTTTATTGGAAGCATCGGACACGGATCAGAGAACGATAACGGATACGGTTCAGCGGACTGGAACGGATACGCATCACTGGAGCGGAACAGGGACTGGGTATATAGCGAGGAGCAGAAGACATCAACATCAGTCTTTAGAGAACTTCTGAAGAAGCTGACAGTATGATCAGCTAAACGTCAAATTTGTTACAACAACCACGGCAATACCCGAAAGATACATCTTTATGGAACAGTGGCCGTGAAAGCCTACATTCGATTACCATTTATATTATTGCATATTTCGATGTCACAGACTAAATAAAGGCAAGGTATATTCCCTATACCTAGGTTCAACTGTTTCTGGGATATTTAACAATTTTTGAAAATGTAGATAAATATTTAGAATGAGTACCTGATGTACGTATTTAAATTATGTTTTAAGTTATATTGTTTCATTAGCAATTTCATCTAATGCTAAAACAGAGATGCTTTTAAAAAGTATACAGGATGGTTAAAATCTTATAGGCTAGTTTTAAAGCAAAATTTAGTTGTCGATTACTTTGAATAAAGCATGTATTAGTTAAAATTAATGGTTTTAGAGATATTTCTCATTTCTGTATGTTGCTATGTAGGAGTGCTCTTTAAAGAAAATTTAGAGACCAAACATTAAATAAAAATTTGAAATTTAAATTCTCTTTAGTATATGTCTGCTGTGCTGACATTTTTGTAAATCTACATGCGTTTCAAATTCATAGTTATATGAAGGTACGTTGACGTAATGAATATAAAGTAGGCTGGTAAATTAAATAAAATCTGTTGTTTAATAGTGTCATAGAAACATCAATAGCAGTATCAGTCAGTATGAAGATTACAAAAAATAAGCTAATTCAAATGACCTATATTTTGGGAGAATGTGAACAAAATCCATTGCTTGCATCGCGCATTTATCAAATACGATATTCAAATCGAAGACATCCAGAACTTTTAGCCTTTCAAAGACTTTGCGATCGATTTGAAACAACTAGTACAATAAAAATTGGAACATAAGTAGGAATAAGCCATATGTCGGCTTCACGGATTTTATGTCAACACAAATTACAGGGCTATCATATACATTATTTATAGGAATGGTCTGGAAATGATTTTGGAAATCGTCTGAACTTTTTCCGGCGGATGTTAAATAAAGAACGGGAAGAACCAGGTTTCCATAATGTTATTTTATTTAGAGACGAAGCGGTCATGTTACTAGACTCAATTTTTTATATTATGACTGCAAAATTCTCATTTTATAAAAACCGTAGATTATCAACATCGTTGGTCTTTGAATGTATGGGGAGGAATAATAGGCAACCAGTTACTTGGTCTATATTTCTTTAACGGTACAGTCAATGGGGAAAATTATCTGGCTTTCGTAAGAAATGAATTAATGCCGGGCTGGTGGCCTAGTGGCTTACACACTTGCCTCGTAGTCCGGCAGTACCGGGTTCGAACCCTTGCTTCCTTTCTGAGTTTGGTTTTCTGTAGTTTTCCAAATTCCACGGCAAATGCGGAAAGGTTACATCTTAAGTCGGTCTACAGCCGCAGGCGTAATAATAACTCATGGCCAGCCGATGCCCCCTGTAATTGGCGCAAGCTGTTGGGGGATGCTAAGGCATGAATTATTATTATTATTATTATTAAAAGATTTTTAGTCACCCTTCCTCTTAATATGATAAGTTCCTCTTAATATGATAAAGGATTTGTGGTTGCAGCAAGGTGGAAATCATCTGAATAATGCACTTCGTGGTAAATGGATTGGCAGAAGAGGTCCAGGGCATTGGCCACCAAGGTCATCCTATTTGACCAAATGTGATTTTCTTCTTTGGGGATACATACAAAAGCCAGTTTACCGAACGGCCCAAACAACACGAGAGAATATGCAGCAGCGTATATGGGAAGCATTTCAAAGTGTTGATAACCGTATGTTGTATAAAATGGCGGTTATATTGAACATGTTTCATAACATATTTAATTTATTAATTACGTTTCTGCAATTTTGTATTTTCAAGAGTTACCGCATGTTCTTTATTTTTCTTTTAAATAAACGATTTTTTTATACTTTCACTCTGTGTAGACTGTTTTTGATGATATAGAAAAATACGAATATAGTAGAATGAATGCTAAGGTTTTATCGTAATATCATTGGCGCTAATATTGTCTGAAATTTATATTTATGTGACAATACCTAACAAAAAGATTTTGTTCGATTTACCAACCCTTTGTTATATTCAGACATATTTCAATTAATTGATTTGATAACTGTATTTATCTTAGAAACTGTTAGTACACTATCTAAGTATGGAACAATTAAATTCCATATATAATTTATAATAGTTCTTTACTATTAGTACATCCCACTCTACAAAATTTATACAATAAAACAAAACAATAATAGGTAAAATAGAAATATACTACAGCATTAGGCATTGTAACATGCATAAGCAAAATGGATGTAATAATAAACGGCTGCAATCAGTTCCTTCTTTAGCAAAGGTAACTGTTTTTCATTGCAGCCTAGTGAATTAAAGCAAACACAATGGTCGCACACGACAAGCAGGTTAAATATCAAAAAAACATAACCAAAACAAGCATTTGTAAGTTGCAAGTACACATTCCATATATCACAATATATATATATAATAAGTATTTTTTCGCGAGAGACCGTGTTATCAATGATCTTCAGCGGTAACGTGACCGGAACGTTTTGGCGAGATATATTAGTCAGGGTAGTCACAGCTATGACGTCACAGTTTGTAACCGTTGAACAACGTTTGTTACCGTCCTCGAGAGGTATGTTATCAGCGGTATAACCTATAACCTAAAAGAAAACCAGATGAAAACGGCGGCTAGTGATGAAGCTATTAATACGACATATTAATATGTCGTAATTGTTGTAAGTGTCATTTCTGAAGAAGGTACTACCGAAAGCTAAAATAAAATTGTGTTATGTAGTATTGTTTTTATATATTTGTTTTAATATTCATCAACCAGCCACTTGACCAAGAAGTTTTGTGAAATATATATGAAATCACGGCTAGAAATCTCCGAAATATATTAAATTTAATTTTTATTTTCTACGATGTTCTTTAGACACCGATGCATTGCTTAAATGAAACATGTGTTATTTATTATTTATCTAATAGTACCAAACAATAATTTTATCCTACTTTTCTTATACTTGTTGCTATCAATTAAATCACGTACCAGTCTACAAGCGTCAAAATGTTTTGAATTTTATGTTTTCTGTCACTGGGTAACCGTTCTCATTTTCGTGTCAAAATTTGTTTATTGGATACCGGTTGTAACTGGTGACGTCATTACTGTTACCGAGATCGGTTCAACGGTTACTCGCGAAAATATGCTTAATGATATTGAGTCCAGAATCACACGGCGCGCATTTCGCTTGAATGAGTTTAAAGTAGTACTAGCCAGATACATGGGAAATCCGCTATAAAACTGAGCAATATTGTAAGAAAAAGACCATTCAAAAAAAGCAGTGCGGTGCAATGGGGGAGTGATAAGATGCGGGCAGCGAATGTTGATATTGTGAATATCACTTCTAAAAGTCAATCGAAGATAAAGATAAGGAGGGGATTTCTCATTAAGAATTTAAAAAAGAACGCATAGAGATGTAACTGACGACAATCACTCATGTTGAGCCAATTTAGGTCGCCAAGTCTATGGGATACATGCTGAAACTTTCTGAGACCATAAATGAATCTAACACACGCATTCTGCACCTTTTATATTCATTGTGAGTTTAAACTATCAAGGCACGGATCATAGACCACATCGCAGTGGTTAAAATGGCATAAAACCAAACTATCACATCATTAATGACCCCGGAAACGTCGTCATCAGATACCGTGTGGAAGAAGGAACCATTGTTGTTAGCGGAAATGTTGCACCGTACATGGTTATAAAAGTTGAAAATTTCATCAATATCCATAGTAGTGGAAGAAAATGAAACAAAGAAGTTGTTGAGCTCGTCAACGTTCGAGAGAAAAGCGGCCAAACACTGTTGTTAGTACGTGGTATAACCTGTAGATCCCTCAAGTTGGACCACAATGGTTTAGAGGATTCAGTCTTAATACAGTGATCAAGATAGGCCCTTTTTTTCTCGTTTAATGGCACTGGTGGTCAAATTTCCAAGACTTTTGTAATATGCAAAGTGCTCTGGATTGCAGTAGATTTAAATTTAGAAACAGCTCTATCCCTCAATCTCTGCATAAGTTTAATTGTATCCGTCACCCAAGGTCGCCGAGGACCCCTGATCATACACGTTCTAAATCGAGCATGCTTATCGAAAAGATTAAGAATAAGGTTACTGAAAACAGAAACCTTGCTGTCCATATCACAAGTATCAAAAATTTGATAGAATGGGGTACTAATCAGATCAGCATTGAATCTGTTGTAATTGAAATGTTTAAAATCACGATACGTTTGGGAAAAGCATCAAACCGATACACAGGAACAGCAATTTTACATGAAACCAGGCAATGATCGGTGAAGCCATGAAGAGCAGCTACCTGTGTATCCATAACAATATCATTATCATTAGTTAAAATTAAATCAAGTAAAGAAACGGAAGTATGAGTTAATCTGGTAGGTTCCCGAATCACCTGGTGCAAGCCATACGCCTCGATAACCTCCATAAAAGAGCCAACCACAATATTTTCGAAATTTAGGAGGTTTATATTAAAATTACCCACACACAAGAACACGTCACAAATAGGCAGCAGAGAGACGATGGGGTTCCCGACGTTGTCCATCAATGTCGTGTAGTTTGAATTAGGTTTCCCAAAAATTACCCCAAAGATAACTGCTTTAGAATTGAGCCTAAATTTTAAATAAAGTTGTTCAATGTCATCATTGAAAGCTGTGTCAATGATCGAGAAATTAATTGTTTTGCTAATATACATACCCACGCCACCACCCCTTGTAGGTCTATCTCTGCATATGAAAGAATAGTGTGGTATTCTAAGAATATCAGTCACAATATCTTCATTCAGCCATGTCTCTGACAATCCAACAATGTCATAATGCGATAGGACTAGCACATCTCTAAGTAATTGAAATTCATTAGTAAGTAAGCGACAATTAACATGTGAAATAAACAGCTCATGCATGGTTCCGCACTCGACAAAGTACTTTGCAAATAAATGATATATCTAAAATATTAGAACAGTTAAATTCAACGTAGCTAATGTACAATTCACAAATCTATAAGGCGCAATAAAAATAAGAGTAAGAGAGATAGCAAATAAATCAAAACAATTTGCAGTATAAGTGTAGGTATGTATGTATCAAAAAAAAATAAAAAATTAAGATATTAAGTAATGCTTATGATGGTAGTACTATATAACCCGCAAAAGAAACAAATGAAACAATAAGCAACAAAAAAGAAATAGACAAAATGACTTACTATAGGAAAACGACAGAAGCCAGGCATTAAGTATGAAGCACACTGTTGTGTGTCCATGATCCATCCCAAATAAACTAAACTAACTTCTTCAGATCGTCCGAGGTCCGAATTAAAGTGCGGTTTCCTTTGTAATTAATAAAAATTTTACCATCATGGTGCCATGTATAGCGCTGTCCACCCTTTTTAACCGCTTCCCTGTAGAGGTTATATCGTTTCATGGTAAAGTCGTCGCTAATTGAAACGCTGGATCCTTTCAGAAGCTTCTTACTATTATTAACTTTTTGTTTGGCTAAATACGATGAAAACTTCACAATAATTGCGGCCGAACCATTGAAAGAACTGGCAGCGCCAGTAGCGGAACGTATACGATGACATCGGTCAATCATATTAGCAGTCTCCGTTGACTTTAATTTATCAGTGAACTGAACCACGGTGAACGTATCTTCAATTGTTTGTTCGGAAATTCCAAAAATCCGAGTTACGCCGAGTGCTTTGATTATATATAACTAGATTCACCATTCCCATAAGAAAAGAGTTGCGCTTTAAAGTCGAGCTTTTGATACGGCCACCAGGAGCCCGCCACTTGTACTTTACATCAAAACATTTTCGTCTAGTTAGACGGCAAACCGATACCTCACTGAATAGCTTGATGTATTTATACTTTTACTTAATAGGTGGCGTTATTGCGATTGATAGAATTATGACAAAATGAGAAAAACGTAGTAAGTTCAGAGTGATAATATAGAGTGATATAGATATATGTATCTGTGTTTTATTTGTCGCTTTTTAGGCGAGCACCTGCTCATAAAAATTGCAAGCAAAGTAAAAATATATCGATTTTCTAATTCGTGATATTTTATTTGAAAAATTGCTTTGGGATATCATTTGTAGGTTACATAACATACATGTATGAGTTGAAATAAAAAAAAAAATGCACAGTAAATATATTAGTTAGAAAATAAAATTAATGTTAGTATAAATATACAGAAATAATTACTTTAGAGGATTGCAGTGTTTGATACTTTGCTGAATATTTGGCACAGTGGACCCTCAAAAAAACTACATGCCCGCCTCTGTGGATAGATCGTCCACACTAAAAAATACCGAAGAATTGTTAATTCTATGTATACATAAATTATATATTCCATTTTATGAATATATATACATTATTCGCACCTACAGATTTATGTAATAATGCTATTTCTATTTTGATTAAAAATTTGCAAGACTGCTTTGATCGCATTAAACATGCTGTGGCTCACAGCTTATTTGATGCAGTGCTTATTTTAAAATACATATAAGTCCCAATAATTAAAAAAAATAAAAAGAGTATCGATAAAATTTTGATGCAGATTTGTAAACGCATTCACAAATATACACTGCCACGTTTAGCACAATGGGAGGTTGCAATTATAATTAATAGAAATAACAAGTAATTAAATTTTAGCTAATACACGACTTAAATTTAAAAAGATGGATCGCCGTACAACTGTAAAAACAGCGTAAACGGCTCTTATATCATTATAAATTGGGGCAATCGTCCTGAAAATTTGCTCAGATGGTCAATCTGAGTGCGTCTGCAGTGCAGCATATTATTGAACGTTTTGTAGATGATAATCGGGTGAAAGATAAGCGAAGAAGTGCACCAAATAAAATATTCAATGCATCTGACGAGCGATACATTGTTCGGAAAATCAAAGCAAACCCGAAGTTATCGGTTCCAAAACTAGCTATTGAAGTTCAACATGAATTAGGAAAGCCATGCAGTGCTGAAACCATTCATCGTGTGCTTCGCGACCATGACTTTAATGGCCAAGTAGCTCGTAAACAAAGCCGCCTTACCTTTGCTAACGAGCATGTTAGCAAGGACGCTGACTTTTGGAACACTGTAATTTTCGCAGAGGAGTCCAAGTTCAACATTTTTGGGTCCGATGGCATGTCCTACATGTGGCAGAAACCCAACACCGAATGAAAGAAGGAGAACCTCAAAGCCACAGTGAAGCATGGCGGAGGAAGTGTGATGGTTTGGGCCTGTATGAATGCATCTGGTGTTGGAAATTTAGAATTTATTGAGGGAATAATAATGGACAAAAATATGTTTCTCAATATACTCAACAAGAATTTCTTGCAAAGTGCAGAAAAATGGGTGAACATAATTGAAAATCTCTGGGCTATATTGGTAAAAAATATCCGTAAACACAACATTTCCAGCCGCGAAAAGTTGAAGAAGACGCTGCTGGAATTATTATAAAACTAAAGGGATCATCCCAAATATTAAAAGTAGTGCAAAATCAATAGATTACCTATATTACCTATTTTTAAGTTTGAATGGAACTGCATCAAATAAGCTGTGCCATAATATTTAGTAGTATTTTTTATTTCTAATTTTTATATTGTTAAACAGCACTTGTGTAAAATAAAAGAAGTTTCTTAGTTAAACTAGATATATTATTGATAAATGTTGTTGCAATTTTGTGCTAATATTCTTTTTATTTTTTAAATTATTGGGAGTCATATTTTAAAATAGGCACTGCATCAAATAAGCTGTGAGCCACTGTAAGAAGAAGTTATGGCAAAGCATTGCACATAGAGCTATAAAGATTCCTGACATTGTGTCTTTCATTAGTGGAGATTGCGGTTTTCATCGCCTGCTACCATTAAATCATTGCTGTACATGCTTGAAATTTAAACAGTGTAAAGTTGTTTCTGGGTATCCACGCGATGTAACAGGAAATAAACTCAAAAAATGTAATGTATGTGTGAAGAATTTTGTCATGTTCAAGTTTTAACATCTTAGTTACTTATATTGGTTTGAATACATGCTTTTGCATTCTTATTTGTTGTTATTGTTGTTGTGACACTGTAGTCTCTGGATTTATAGCTTTAGTCAAGCTAGATATATAAGTCACAATGATATTTTTAGGACATATTTATTCTAGAAACTTTTCGATTTCCCCTATTGTCAGATGTATACTTATAAAATACTTACTACTATACATTGTTTTTTATATTTCTACAAATGATTGTCTTAGGGCCGTTTGCACTACCTCTATTTAAAAGTTCACTATACCAATTATCAAAATCAACATAGTTGTAAATTTCTCTTTTCATGCTTTCTATCGCAGTGATTTTTTACGTATGTCGAGAAATATGCAATCAATCAATAATTGAGTTACATTAATATAAAAACAAATGCTTTGCAGTTGTGAAATCCACACAAAATATAGGTAATCCAAGCATATTTTACATCACTTATAAGTGTAGTAATTTTGTCACAGTTTTCGTATTTCTATTGTGATTTTTTAACATGCATGGGAGAAAATTATTTTCTGCGATATTACTGTTGTTAGTTATGGGCACTTGTTAATAGATAGCGCATGAGGTATGTCGGTTGTATGCTAAGCTGAAATATATATTAATGAGCAATTTGTTTATTTATGCGACATCTCTTGGTAACTTTTGTGGTTATTGTAACACGCAATGGACTTGGTCAATCTAGTTATATATGTATAATCAAAGGCCGAGTGTACTGTTCCAGCGCATCGATTTTATCATTCAGAAGATTATTCTCTTTTACAAGCACTGCTATTTTATTTTCGTAGCTTGCAAATACATCGCTGATTTTTTTGCTCAATGTTTTAGTTTTTAGTAACACACCGTTATTTTTGTAGCAATCTCTTCGCTCATGTTATTGAATGTTTCCTTGATCAAATCAATTAATTCGGCCTTATCGGTTCTTGTAAATCCCATTACAGCGATATTGACTGGTAGAGCACGACAGTAGTAAACGTTGTTAAATAAATAATTTAAGTGGAAATACACACCACAAACACTCGAAGATAATAAAAAAGGACGGAGTCACAGAGAGTATGTTACACGCAGTGCGACATATCTATGAATCGTTTCTACTATATGTTCATATCTATGTATATATATACATCTTTCTATCAATGCTGAACCATTAACAATTTCGTACAATCCTGAACCACCAGGAAATAATGAGTATATTACCATACATACACTACAAAATAATAGTATGCAACCAATGGAACGTAAGTATAAGTTGTATACACCAAAAACAGGTTTAGATTTTGAAGTGTATATTCTCTCCTGTAAACCATACAATGCAGAACCATTCGCATTTATCCGACCGTTCTGAACCATATATACATTTTATTGTATGCCTACGGAATAAGCTGAACCAGTACGCTGTTGCCAAGCTTCTTTCGTAAATTAACTACAGATTTATGATTTATATGCAGTAGTGAACGCAATTTCTGAAATAAAATTACTAACGGCCGTTTGCACCGTCCCTAGTTAAATCAAGTTAAATTATAATTAAAATTAAATCTTGGTTAAATTAGTTAAATAGGAATTTTTGGTTGCACGGAAATCTTAACAAAAGATTTAACTATTGATTTACATTTTAATCTTTTGTTTAGATCTCCGTGCAACTAAAATTCCGATTTAACTAAGATTTAATTTAATTGTAACTTAACTTGGTTTAACTAGGGACGGTGCAAACGGCCGTAAAGCTTATTTAGTTAAAACTCATTCGAAATATTGCTTGGACATAATTGCACTATGTCTCAAATGTTAGGTGTTGCAGGGTGTTCCGTTTTCATTGAACAAAATACAACTTTGTTATTTTAAATAAAATGGTATAATTTTGTTCAATGCAATCGATTTTGCGCATTATTTGCAAATATTTTGTATTAGGGTTCCATATCCCTAAATTCAACTGTTGCGAAGATATTTCCAATTTCCCTTAATATTTTGCTATTGCACCATCTTAAAGAAAAATTAATATTGTAAAGCCCTTTGAACCGTAAGGTAGCAAACTTCTGCAAACGAAAGTAAAGGGTCATAGATATTGAAAACCGTCATAACTTTCAACAAAATTTATACAGGGTTGCAGAAATTAGCAACCAATTCAGATGTCTTTAAACATTAAAATTTCAATCACTCTTTACTTTCGTTCGCAGAAGCTTGATACCTGATGCTTCAAACTTCTTTACAACATTAATTATTCTTTAAGATGGTGCAATAAGAAATTATTAGGGAAAATTGTAAATATCTTCGGAACAGTTGAATTTAGGGATAGGGAACCTCAATACAACATATTTGCAAATAATGCGTAGAATCGATTGCATTGAAAAAAATTATACCATTATATTTAAAGTAACAAAGTTGTATTTTTTGAGTGAAAATGGAACGCCCTGTAAAAGTGAAAGTAATTTTGGAACATGCCATATCAATTCAAGTAACATCTGTGTAATTGTTTTTCTGAAAAAATATTTACAAGGGGAGATATGGTACTTGGACGCACTAGACACTTGTACATTTGATACCGTAGATATGTTATTGAATATAATTATTGAAATCAACCTGAAAAAATCTATATCTACAAATCAATCGTAGGTATCGATTCAAGGAATCAATTCGAGGTGTCGATTCAAGGAATCAGTTGGAGGTATCGATTCAAGGAATAAATTTGTGGTATCGATTGAAGGTATCGATACCAAGGTATCGATTTAAAGTATCGATACTAAGGTATCGGTTCGCAAGTATCCATACCTGTCGATACAACCGATTCTAGTATTAGGAATCGATACCATGCACGTAATCGATACATCGGTAAGTATCGATACCTCGATTGGTATCGATACCCGATACCAAAAATGTCGGTATCGCCCAGCCCTAGTAATAGTACACTCCGCGACACTTGATTGACCGCAAGTAATATATTTAAAAATAAAGGTTAATGTACAAATCTATACAATTTTAAGTATACCATATCGACTTTCTAATATTTCTTGGAAATCTGGCCGGCAGAAATTAGGGATTATTCGAGTGCCGCGGAGAATTGTACTAATGGGGTAGAAATAGTACGACACTTAATTGAACGCATTTCAGTTCTTCTGTGATTGTAGTTTTTAAGAAAAAATTGTGTTTGGCTAGTTTGTTTAGAGACATGGGAGGTGAAAAAACCCTCACTGAAGTGGAAAGAGAACAAATTGACGTTTTGAAAAACGAAAACCTTTCAATACGAGAAACAGCGAGAAAGTTAAGGCCGAGTGATCGTGTAATCCGCAATTATCTTCAAGACAAGGAAAATTATAGCAAAAAACGAAGAGGGCGAATTGCTACAGCGACTACCGAACGAGAAAAACGGAACATCCTAACAATTGCATCAAATTCTGCCGTTAGGGCAAGGCAAATTAGAGATGCTGCAGGAATATCTGCATCATTCGATGCTCGCGATTGAAGAGAAAACGTGCTTTAACTGCCCGACATCGAGAACGAAAATTGAATTTTGCCAGGGAGCACATTGCATGGTAGGAAGAAAGTTGATTTTTCGGACGAAAAACGTTTTACGCTGGATGGACCTGACGGTTTCCGCTATTACTGGCATGATTTGAGAAAGGAGCCCAGAATAATATCACGTAGGTCGCAAGGTGGTGGAGGAGTAATGGTATGGGGTGCAATTTTTAATGCCGGAGCCGTCGATCTAGTTTTCGTAGAGGGAGCCCCAACTGCTCAAAAGTACTTGCAACTCATGGAAAATGAAAAAGAAGTGACCCAAAATAAATTGGGCCCATAAGATTTCATTTTCCAGCAGGATAATGCTCGTACACAGTGCTCGAGTTGCCAAAAATTGTTCCAGGACAACGGAATTACTTTATTGCCATAGCCAGCTCTCTCGGCCGATCTAAACATAATAGAAAATGTGTGGGGATGGGTGTTTCGACGGATTTACACTGATGGCAGACAGTTTCTGAACAAGGAATAATTAGAACAAACAATTCGAGAAGCTTGGACTAAATTGCCGTCCAAATCCAAAATCCAAAATTTATACAATTCTTTACCCAATACAATGATTGAAGTTGTAAATAAGAATGGTGGTCACACTCATTATTAAGTAATTTTTTTTCCAGCGATTTTGTTGTTTTATTTGGCTGCGTTTAATCAAGTGTCGTACCAGGTTTCCAAGTAAAATTTATTAGTTAATCTAAATTTCAACATTTTTTGATCTTACTTGTAAAACTAGCCTAAAATAGCAGTTTAAAAAGGCACAAAATACAAAAGTTAAGAAAAGTGTGCTTTTAACAAAGTAATAGGTATTGCGTTCAATTAAGTGTCGCGGAGTGTTTAAAAAATTAGATAGCTATTCTACCGAAATTTACAGCGTTGCCTATTTCCCGGTTCAGATTATACCGTTCACATTCTATGAAATATACACGATCAAATTCGAAATAGCGAGCTCATGCGGATACACACGGAACTATTATTCGGAGTTTCTATCACTCCTGAACCACTGATAATATCAAATTATAGAAACGCCCTCTGATAGAACATTCAGAAATCTAGCAGTTATAGATTCTAGCACATGTCAGCCATGTAGTCTAGTAAATGCGTATTCTACTTATGGATAGTAAAGTCAGAAAACACGGTAAACAATCCTGAACCAGTATATTGGTTCAGAATTGTCGGCGTGGTTCAGAATTGTCGGTAAGGTTTAGTATCGGTAGATCAGGATTGTACGAAGCGACTATATATACATACATGTCGACATATACAGAACTGGGAAATAACTCGAAATATCTATAAAACTATTAATTTGAACTAGTCACATGCTTTATTCAAAGTAATCGATAATTAAGTTTTCGGTTTCATCTAACCTGTAAATGTTTCAGTTAAAAAACTGAAAATTTTCGCATTTTAATTGTTTCAAAATGACACTGTTTTTTAGAACATTCTCTGTAATGTATTTAGGGCTACATCTGTTTATTGCCATCATAGAAGGTGCCTCTATTGATATGTTAAGTTTCATAGTGTTACATTTTTTCGTTACCGAAATAATGGCATTTTTCTGAAAATAGCAAAATGTCCAAATTTTCAAACGAATGTAAATATCTTGCAAACTAATGAAAATAACTGAATATTATTCTATATAGTGTTGCCTTAAAATCCCCCAGTCAATTCAAAAATGTGATCATATCCCAGGTAGCACAGTCCGTTGGCTAAGTGTCGGCGATAGCTCGGGCCAACGTAACATAGTTGGCGCAAAGTCACAGTTTACAAACGATTAATATCCAACATTAGTCAAATATCGGCAAAATACGTTGGCTCAACTTATCATTGCAACGTTCCATGTTCGTTGGCTTTATATCGGTTTGTTGGCTGAATGTCGCATAAAAGTTTTTAGACGACAATCGAATTGAGGGCGGAGTCAAAGCTGACCCCGTGGCTAAGTGGGTAACGTTCTTACGTAACATTCACGAGATCGCGGGTTCAAGTCGTACCATGTGACATTTTTTTTTCCTTTTCAAAATGCACCATTTGTTTTTTATTCCTTTTTATCTCAAAAATCATGAACTTACGAAATATTTTTATTGTTCATATTACCCATACATTGTGAGCCATATGAGTTCAAATGTAACAAATGTAAATAAAATAGTTGTAAAAATCTTATTATACGTAATAATGCAGTTAAATCACGACAATCTTAATAACCAACACAACTAACAAATAAAACGTATATTTTAGTAGGATTTATATTATTTACAAAATTATTATCATTTGCTGTGCGCATGCGCATCAATCGGCAAGCGACATTTTGATCGAATTCAGTCGTACATCGCCATATGCAAGCTTGTGTTGTTTATTTGATTTATTCGTTTTATTAGCCCAGTTGTTAGTCATGAGAGAGAGTTATATTATATAGTTAAGAGTATACCGTTGTTAGTGTTCCAGTCTACGTTGTATAATATTTAAAATAGACCCTGTTGTGAAATATGTTATAAGAACAATGGACGGGTAAGTACTTTACATAGTTTGCATAGTAAGTACTTTCGTACATAAGTAATATAATATGTATTTTTCATACAGGCTGTGATTGAAAGTTGTGAACTACCACAACGTGGCGAGGAGTTTAGAAAATATCCGGCAGTTTGTAGGAATTAACTAAGAAAGCATTGGATACAAATAACCTGGAAGAGACGTCAGATCCGATAACGTAAAACTTATTTGTATCTTGTATATTAATGCAAGTCATCCTTACCGCTGGTTGTAAGTAAAATACTAGTTGATAATTGCAATTGGTTTCTTTCTTACAAAATATATTTACAGATGCTTTATGTTCTATTTCCGATGTTAGGCCAGAGTTGCGTATGATATCTTACACATAATCATTTGTGACAACTGATCGTATGCTATAGGTAATTGCCTTTTTCAAATTTTTTACAAACTGATACTAGAGCTTTAATAATTACCCTAAATTCTTCTATAGTTACGCATGAAGTTTAAAATATTATTTATTTATTATGTTCTGGTTAATAGAATCCGCTCTACTTAACATTTATTTTACTTTCGTTTTTTTTTTCACAGTATAGGTATGTACTGTTTATTTTTTATTTATGCCTTGGTATTTACAGGTAGTCGCGTTAACTGAGGTGAATAAGTTGAACCGTACTGGTTGTATTGAAGACTATTTTAAAGATAATATTGAGAGACGTAAAAGCTATACAATTATCGAAGTAAGCCTTAGATAAAGCGAACATCTTTCAGGCGATTGTAGGTAAGATTTAATTTTTGTGCATTATTCTTGAGATATTTATCTAAAAAATTATTGTGGATAGTCATGATTATTATATTGTATTTTTTGAAATTCCTCCTAATTAAGAAATAATCAACTAAAATATCTTATTTTTTATTACATATTTAGCCAAGAAAATTTTCTATTTAAGTAATTAAAATTTTATATTGAACCTAATATTTAGATGCTCTCTCAAAATTTGTCTGCGATATTTTAATGAAAAGGGCTAGTTATGAGGCGAAGTCAAAGAATAACTATAGTCAAAATTATTAAATCAAAAATCAGGAAATTTTCAAAAAGTGATACGTAATCACACTGTATACATAGCAAACCCCACAACTTCATTTCAAGATCTGTAATGGAATGAAATATACATAGTGTCCAAAGTAAAATGTTCACGAGCTATGAAGTTGATTACTTAACAAGTTAGTAATACTTTTTACTCTGAATGATAGAAAAACAGAAAAAAAGCATTCATATTGTCTTCTTTAATAGAATACTGTACATTTTTAGATATTTTTAAAGAAACCAATATATTGAACAAAATCTTTATTACTTACTACTGTGAAATTTAAAATAGGCAAGTACTTTCTGAGAATTGTGTAAATGTGCAAGTAGGCAATGATCAAATATTGTAGAATAAATAATCACATACAGGTTTTCCTAGATACTTGCCAAATGAATCATTCTTGGTGATTATTGATTCATCCTTAATAATTATTGCTGTGCGAGTGCCATTTATTTACTCTTCTCTTTATAGAAAAAATTAGATATACTTCGCCATTGTTAATTTAACTAACTTCATAGCGTTAATAATAAGTTTGCAATGCACCTTACCATAACTGTGGACATGGTGTACTCGTATACTTCTAATACCTTATGTAAACTAAACATAGATACTTTTTTTTGTATGTTAATATTTTTTCATTTGTTCACAGTTGCTGTGCGCCAACGGTTTGATATTGCAATGGATTACGACATTTATAAAACTATTGCTTCATGGCTAGGTAGGTACTGCACATGATCGAGATGAAGGTAAAGCTGAGTGTAATTTGGAAAAGGCTATTGTTGGTCGTACATCTTTGACTACTGCTGCTGATAAAAATTAGGAATCAGCTGAGCTGTGAACATCTCCGCGGTTAGGTCAGTGTTTTATAATGTTTTAATATTTTTAGTTCAATAAAATATTTCAGTTATATACCATAACATGTAAAGAGATAATAAATTTTGTTCTGTAATACGATATATCACATATGACGTAATGTCCCAGGCAACCAGATGACGACAGGTAACGTCGGGTAGACGTTAGTTTTTGGTCGAATATATACACGGGTTTGTACATTATGTCAGATGAGCGTATTTTATACGTGATCTTAAACACGTAACTAAAGTGACGTGAAAGAAATGTATAAATAACGTTTATTCATTTGATACAAAATTTATCATTTCTGGAGATTTAAATATAATTTTATTTAAGACTCGAGAAAATGAGCTGTAATTACTTAGTTAATTAGTTTCAAAATTCATATACAATGTTAGCAAAATGTGCTGCCGAGATAAATATCTGTTAGTACCTAATAGGTTAGGTACATTTACTATTTGTATGTGCTGCCATCTATGCTGTAGTAATATAACACAGTATGTGTCGTTAACGAATGATAGACATGTGTAAGAAGATTAGCTCGTGGTATTTTTTTGTTAACATATCGTACAATAAAATAAACATTATAGAACAAGTGTGTTCCGTTTATTCCGACATGGTAGCAGTAACTTGCGAAGAAGGTTCAGTATTGATGATAAGAGAAGGTGAATCGAGAACAATCTAAAGAGAGAAAAAAAATGGCGTACATGAATATGGATGATATAGCAATACCGATATTTGACGGCTCTGAATATTCAAACTGGAAAAAAAGGATTATCAAATTTTTGGAATTAAAAAAATGTGAATTAGTAGTTAAAAGGGAAAAGGAAGGTACAGATAAAGAAGACGAGTGGAATATGGGAGACATAAAAGCAACAAATTACATATACAGTGCCATTTCGAACAAACAGTTAGAAATATATTTCATAATTAGACTTGCCGTATAAAATAATAAAGAAATTCGACGCAATGTACCTGAAGGAGTCAACAGCACTACAGATCGTATGTAGAAATAATTTAGAAAATATTAATTTGAAGATTTCGCAGAAGTACTGTCATTCATTGATGAATTTGAAAAAGCTGTAAATGAGCTAAAAGCAGCTGGAGCAAAAATAACCGAACAGGAGAAATTACGACACATGTTGAAAGCATTACCCCCATCGTACAGCTATATAGGAGATCTAGTAGATGTAGTACCTGAATCAGAATGGACTGTTGAATATTTAAAAAGTAAAATAAAGGTAAAGTCAATTGAAGCGAAGAACCGAACAGATAAGTACGAAGAAAGCTCCCCCAATTCTAAGTCGAATACTTTTATGTCGGAATCGAATAAGAAAATGTTTTTGTTGTGGAAAACCTGGACACTATCAAAAGGATTGTCATCAATTTAATTCCAATGGACAACAAAGGCGTGGTGAAGAGCATCAAGGTTGGTAACGTGGTTGCCCCAATCAACGAAGAGGCAGAGGCAACTATCGAGGTGCTACGAGAACGTCATCCAGTAAATCACGGGAAACACAGGTCAACAGGAACTCTTTTATCACACAAGTAAATGTATCATAGGTTGAAGGTAAAAATAATTTAGATATAAATAAAATTAAATGGATTTTAGATAGCGGTTGTACCGACCATATTGTAAATGATGATCGGTTGTTTAATAAATATATAGATTTAAGAGAACCAATTAATGTAAAAACAGGTGATGGTAGAGAACTAAAGGCTACAAAAATGGGTAAAATATGTACAGAATTTGTACCGTAAGTACCAACTTAAACCGTCCGCGAAATTTAAAAAATGCTGCTTTGGAGTAATCCTAATCAAAATAACGATTTCAACAAGTCGTTCAAATTCTTCTTCTAAAAACATTTTTATTTTTAAGGTAAGAGCCTATAACAATACATTGTTTGTATATGAAAAGCAGAATTGTAACCTTTTACAAGAATTGTGTTTGCTTTTGCAAGATTTTGTTTTCGGCACTTAGGATGTTTGAAACTTTTATTTTTCATGTGCGTTGGGATAAAATGTAAATAAATAGCAATGAATAAATCTTGAAACACTGCAATACACTTGTGTTTGTTATTTACAATTTACCTACTTCACTCTCTAATTGATTTGTGGTTTGAATTTAGCCCTTCGAAATGTGTATAAGCGTGCCTAGGACAAAGGCGTAACTTTAGACATCAGTTATGTAACCGCTTCTATCACAATTATTACAACTTGTCAATCTGAATTTGTCGTAATTGTGATAGAAACGCTTACATGACCGATGTCTAAGTTACGACTTTGTACCACATTTTTTTGATCGTCATGGTGCATATACACACCAACAAATAACGTAAACAATACGTATCTACTGCGACGTACAAAAAACGTGATCAAAATGACGTTTCTTAGATGAGACAAATTCACGTGATTAGCGACGTCGATAAAACATCATAAGCTGACGTGAATTGGTGATGAAAATGACGTGTTTTTGACCTTTCATAAACGTAATTTGGTTGCCTGGGGTGCTGTATCATTTTTGCTAATTTTGCTAATTTTAGTTTCACTAATAAATAAAATATCGTAATTACTTTCTTTATTTATTGTATGTGCAGATGGTGTTATATGGGTATATGATTCGATGTTAACTATTGTTAACAACATAAACATTAAAAGAAACATACAATTTGTAGTAAGTTTTCCTTATATATTGTCACATGAAATAAAACATCTACGATATACATATGTCCTGATTACAGGCAGATCATATCGAGATATACTATGTTACACAATTATGAGCATGTTTGCCTTGAACGCTGAATATTTCAACATAAGCGTAGATTTTATAACAGTTTTCAAATCATTACTTGTATATGTTCTTAACTATTATCAACATCTTGCATACATAGATATGTAAAATTCAAACAGAACTATTCTATTACATTATTTATGATCTAATTGTAATTTGGTAGTTTATATCTTAAATCAAGTTTATTTCATATGAAAATATATTATATACCTACAGATAATTAACTCGAATTTTGAGTTGGTATAATATCGCTGTAATTTATTCAGCAAACTAATTAATAACATCGGATCAGTGTACCTATGTACCATCATATATGTTTTGCATCTTGTATGTTTTATCGTATAGATATCACATACAAGATTAATACCCAATATCACTTCCCGTAGTTACTCCTATGTATCCTCTCGATAAAACTCCCAACGTCAGGTGCCGACGTTTCACCAACAGAACGGGTAGGTATCGAAAGTTTATCCTACGCCAATGTCGCCTAAAGATATAAAACCAACGTTGTAAAATGTTCACACTTTCACATACTGCCAACATTGTTGCCCAACGCGTGCCCAATGTAACTCGGACAATCAGCCAACGTTACACCAACGTTGTGTGCTACCTGGGATGTAGAGTCTTCTATTTAAAAATGCAAAATTACTGATGCTAACGGGCAAACGAAAGATCCTGTATATCGCAGAATAATTTTACGTTATAAGTTTTATAAAACTAAACAACTTTTGCATTTAAATATTGTATTTTGCATAACAAAGCAGATATGGAAGAATATCGCACTATTGGTACACCCTGTATATGTCTGTAAACTATTGCTGTAGAAAGTAGAAAGTTTTCTGTTCTATTGGTTTCATCTCGTTATAAACCTTTTCTAGCTTTTGTTTCAATGATTGTCGATTTGCTTCTTTATGAGTCTATAGAGATTTACTATTAATTTCGTAATTATTATGCTGCCGCTCGTTATGTGTTGTATTACTTTCTTAAGTCATTTTGTGTTATATTTTCAATCTATTCAAAATTGTTTACGCTATTCTTTTTTTATGTGCATTATTGTGTTTACTTTCATTGATTTTTCTAGATCTACTTTATGATGTATCGTATGATATATCTATGTATATTATGACCTGTAAGTACTTATCTTTTAATCCTAGATATAATTGCACTTATAGATCAAATAAAACAGCAATTGCTTAGAACTCAATTTATTACAGAACGATCCAGAAATTGACATTTAATTTCAATTTGACATTTAATGTCAATTTCTTCCACTGAAAAAGTATTTTAAATGAAAACGTAATAGTTTTCATTATCGAATAAATTGATTTTTAAGTAATTGCTGTTTTGTTTGACTTACAAGTGGAATTATATCTAGGAGAAGAAAAGTATTAGTCCGGGAGGTAGCGTTGCAAATGAAAAAGTAATAGTAAGCCGCCTGATTTTGATATCGGTAGTTGATCTCATACAACTAATCTGTCAACCGACCGTCAGCTGCTCAAGTGGCGGTGGGTCTGGGTATGGAGGGCCGTGAAATTTGTAAAAAAAATTAAAATTTCAAGTAATAGTACGCCGGCTGAAACTTTTTTTATAAATAGTTGACATCATAGTGAGTAGAATTCAAATCGTCAGCTGCATCGTGGAGGGGGGATTATGCGTCAGCTACGCGCATGAACTTACCCAGTGACAGAAAATATAAAATTCAAAACATTTTGACGTTTGTAGACTGGTACGTGATTTAATTGACAGCAACAAGTATAACAAAAGTAGGATAAAATTATTGTTTAGTACTAGATAAATAATAAATATCACATGTTTCATTTAAGCAATGCATCGGCATCTAAAGAACATCGTAGAAAATAAAAATTAAAGTTTATTAATGTTATTTGATCACCACCATTTAGTAACATTTCTGCCGTTTTCATGTCTGTTTGCACCACATAATCCATACCTCCATCGTTCAATATTATTTGCATTGTTTCGTGTTTAGCTTCATCACTAGCCGCCGTTTTCATCTGGTTTTCTTTTAGTTATAGGTTATACCGCTGATAACATACCTCTCGAGGACGGTAACAAACGTTGTTCAACGGTTACAAACTGTGACGTCATAGCTGTGACTACCCTGATATATTCTATTATCCGATATCGCTACTACAAATTTTAAATGCAGACTTGGTGTGTATATATATTTATGTATGTATGATAAAAAACTAAGACATGGTAAAATTTTTATTTAATATATAGAGGTACATATCAACTACAAAATAACAAACTTGGAAATAGAATTAAATTAGTCTACTTTTCTTTTTGAAGATACGTACATATAGTCGGAAATTTTTTGTTGTTTCTTTTCTCGACATAATAATTCTGTTATTTGACTTTCCAATTTATAGAAATAAGTGAAATCGTTGTTGGATTTACTCTCAAGAAACCGTTGTATGGTATCACATGCTGACCTTACCTCTAGAGATGTTGGGACATTCTTAGCATTTTCATAATCATCAGCTTCATCGTTTTCACCTGCATTAACTTCACCACTGCTGATTTGCTCTTCAGCGTCGTTATCCTCAAAAACTGCCACATCATTGTCTAATTCAGCATATCTATAGAAGTCTTCCTCATTCATGCCTTCAGGAGCTACAGGAAGATCTTCTTCTGGTTGCAGCACTACATCACTGGTCACACAAACTCCAAACTGGCATTTGAGGAAACAATTTCTAATGCACTTCTCAGACACGTTATTCCATGCCTTACTCAACATATGTATAGCCGAAAGAACAGATATCTTCTTCGACATTTCACTGACGTTTATTGAAGCTGAAGGGTCATCATCAATAGTGACTATAAACTTTCTTAATAGTTCTTTCCGGTAATTCCTCTTCAACACTGAAATTATGCCTTGATCCATGGGTTGTATGATTGATGTAGTGTTAGAAGGAAGATAATTTATTGAGACATTGTTCAACCTTACTTCCGGTTTGTGGACTGTGCAATTATCCATGAACAAATTAGCATGTCTTTTCATTTTTATCATCTGCTTGTCAAAATCGATAAGCCATTCTTTGAATAAATTGGCAGTCATCCAAGCATTTTTGTTTGCAGTGTACTTTACTGGTAAAGTTTTTATATTCTTCAAGCATCGAGGATTCTTGGATTTACCAATAAGATATAATGGTAACTTGTGACTGCCATCAGAATTTGAGCAACAAAGAACTGTCAATCTATCTTTCTGTATTTTTCCTCCAATGGCTTTTTCTCCACGAAAACATAATGTTGCATCTGGTGTTGCTCGATAATATAGAGCAGTTTCATCGCAATTATAAATGGAATTGGAGTTATAATTTTCTAATAAACCTGGAAGCACTTCTCTCATCCACTTATTTGCCCCAGTTATATCAGCATCTTTTGCCTCACCTTGAATTTTTTTGAATGACACTTGATTTCGGTTTTTCCATCTGCAAAACCATCCATTTGTGGCTTTAAATTCTGACTTTCTTCTTTGCTCAGCAATTTGTTCTGCTTTTTGTTTCAGAATTGCGCCAGAAATGGGAACATTTCGGGCTCTTTTTTTCTCTCAATCACTCCATCAAATCACCATTTACTTCCAATTCTTTACCACTACACGCTTTCTTTTCTGTGTTAATTTCAAGTTTTCTCGCCAATCAGTCAATACAGAGTCTTGTCTCTTTAACAACTTACGCACTTGTGCTTGAGATATTCCGTACTTCTTAGCAACTTCTGACTGACTGCATTTCTATTTTACCAACATATTTAATAAGTTCCACTTTTTCTTTGAGTGTCAAGTCTTTCTTTTAACAGAACTTGAAGCCATTTTTTTTACACACCACTCGAATTAAAACAATGGTAATCAAAAACGTTTAACTGGGAAATAATGGTTCACTAGGTACGTATACGATAACTGAACTACAACTGCTGACTGATACAAATACAGCCCTCTTATACATATTTTATGGAACATTGTACTGGTCTTTTCTAATGTATAGAAAACATAGACAAACAAACATCTGATATTGTGGCATTTTAAGAACTGTAAAATTGAAACTATTTTAAATTAAAAGATCCTACTGTGAATAAATCCATTGAAAAAGATCTGAGAAACATCCGACAAATTACCATAATAAACTCTGTAACCGCTTCGTCATGTGTATCATTCCTTTATCAGACAAAATTTCACGAAACGATAGTTGAACCATTATTCTTATAAAGGGTATTATTCCATTATACGGTATTCCTTTAAACGGATAATTTCGTTTACACGTAAATGGTGTTGAAATTGAACTCACTACTTTTATTACAATAAACGGGATATTCCTTTAAACGATATTCTTATAAGCGAGTTTGACTGTATATAAAAAAACCAGCCGGCGTACTATGACTTTATTTAATTCTTTTTTCACGTTTCGCGGCCTCTTACAACTACACCCACCGCGGGTGCGTCAGCTGACGCTTGGTTTAGTTATTAGTAATAACATACGTATCGAAAAAGATAACAGTCGATCGGCGTAAAATCACTACCTAAAATGCAACGCTACCTCCCGGACTGTATCCTTTGGCGGGATTTGGTAGAATAGCAAATATTGTTGATCACTTTATTGCATTATCTGGTGGGTTATTATCGAATTAATTTATAAATCTTTCCTTTTATTATATGTGAAAATGAGTGAAAATATTCTCAAAAATATGGCGAAAACACACGGAGGAAACGCTGTAAATAACAGGATTGCCGAATGTTAAATGATTTCTGTATGACCGATTAAATATGACATTAGATATAGACTGCGACATGAGTACACAATGACCATACCCATAACCATGGGACCTTATTATTTTTATCATTGTTCCAATATTTTACAATATAGTGTTAAAAGTAGAGTTCATTTTGTTTAATGATACCCTCGAACCGACTCCGTAACATTTCAGAAGTGCGATTAGAATCAAATAGAAATCAGATAGAATCAGTGAATCAGATTTGAACTTGGGATAAAAACTTTTGGTGTGAAAGACAATAATATAGCATACAGTTGATCTATATATAATAATATAGCAATTAGTTATGATAGCAGACAATGAAGTTTATATATGTAGAAGACGAAATAAGAAGTATTGTGGGTGTAACATCAGAACACAGTGCGGAGAGCAGTGGTGTAACAGAAGAAGCGCAGGCAGATGCTAACAAAGAACAGAAAGTAAGAGAATTAAGTACACTAGTAGAGATGTTAATTAAAGATACACAAAAACGAGATGATATGCTATTACGATTTCTATGTAGGTCTGACAACAGTAGTGGAACTAATTATTATCATGTAATGCCCGATTTGACCAAAAACAGTGAAAAATTTGATGGAAGTGGAAATGCAAAGGAATGGATAAATAAAATAAAGAGCATGATGATTATTCATAAGTGGCTAGATGCATTTGTTTTAGAGATAGCCAAAGCTAATCTCAGTGGTGGAGCTTGTCGATGGTGGTGTACGAAGGAAACATATGTTCATACCATTGATGTATTCAAGGTGTATATCGATAAACGTTTTTAAAGGAAGGGGATCTTCCGTCAAAATGGAAGAAAATGGCTAAATTCATACAAAACAAAGATGAGTCACTAAATCAGTACTACCGTAAGAAACTTCGACTATGCTTAGAATTAAAATTAAAGTTTAATGACTTAAAGTCGCAAGTATTGATAGGTTTATTTGATCGTAACATGTGTTCAACAATGTTAGGCGGACCTCACACTGATAGCCTTGAATAGCCTATGATTTACTTGAATGTGAACGCATTAACCTAGCCAGAGGTGAACGTTTTAAAGATGCGAAAGGAGTGAACAAGAAAAATTCCGATAATGTTAAAAGTAATTTAGAATTTAAAACTGACAGTGATGCTGAAAGCAAAGTCAAGCTTCCAGCAAGATTATCAGAACGAAAGAAAAGCGATAATAAACTATGCTTCAAGTGTAGAAAATATGGACATGTAGCCAAGTATTGTACATCAAGAGATACAGCTAATATCAGGTCAGTGAGTGCCAAATCCAATTTCAAATCGAACTAATGCTAACTTAATTGTCAACTTGAATGTAAAACATAGCAATAGTGGTACACATTTAAAGTATTTTCAAGAAACTTCTATTAATAACACTGATCAATAGAGTTTTTGGTTCTCAAACAAAACTAGGTAATCTGATGTAACTTTTCCTCCTGAATTCAAATCTTTCAGATTTTATTCTTCAATTTTTTTCTATCGTGAATAGTTTTTAAAATATATGCATTTGAAGTTTCAGTTGATAGTGTAGTGACCATTAGGAAAACACTTAAAAGGTGATATGCTGCTAGAGGTTAAAGGAGGACAAAATAAAACGAGTTAACTAAAAGGGGCAATAAAAGAGAAAGAGAAAATAAAGTCCATATAACGAATAATGAAGTCGTGCTACACGTGTTAGATATCGATGTTACCACAACGCTAAAGGAAATAGAGGAGGCTATTAAAAATACAGTAGGGCGAACATATGCCGAGTCGATAAAAGCAAAGACGCTGAGATCCAGCCGTGACGGTAATCAAATCGCCAACAGTCCATTTCAGCAGGTTTGTGGCCAAACAGTTGCTGGACGCAAAATGTGTAAAAATTGTCAACTGCAGAGTGAGGTTGAGTTAAGACTGACAGGTGCTTCAAATGCTTACAGTTTGGACATATGGCGGTTGAATGTCAACGATCGGATCGATCGAGCACATGCGTCAATTGCAATCACACTGGTCATAAAGTCAGGGATTGCAAGAATATGTGTCCAGTATGTCAAACAAACCAACATCGAGCGGACACAACCAAATGTCCTAGATTCAGGCAGATGTTTAAGGAGAGGACTAAACCAAGGGCGGTAGAACTAGGAGGGGGAAGCAATGATGGAAAAGGACGAAGAAATGACTAGACGACGAACAGATCAAGAAGGAGAACGGAAGACGACATGCAATGATGATGATAAGAGACAAATGAATTTAATCGAAAAGCCATAAAATTTCCTCGGTACTAAATCAGGTAGTGAAATATAAACATACAAACAACTTGGTCAACTGTAAAGTGCCAGCGCCTGTATGTTGTAAAATATTTTAGACATAAGTATAAAGACATTAGGTAGTAATATCTTCCGCAATAAAATGCACTGTAAATACCCCTACAAATTGCATTATCACAGTGTCCGCTGTAATATTTATCAATATATGTGTTAGTCGTCGTATACACATATAAAAAAAATAGTTATAATTTGCGATATATAAAATACTACTTTAAAAAAAAAATTTTTTTTACAGAATTAGAGCACTGCGCTCCATCCTTAATTATACTAATAGATGGATATTTACTTTCTTAGAAAGAATTTCTAATGTATGTAGTTACGGATTTGCTAATACAAATAATTAAATACTTTTATTTTACAATGATTGTATTATTATATTGTATGCATATATTCGTTTATCTGATCGATTGATAGGTTACTAGGGTGATTACAAATGATTATAGATGTCGCTATAGAAAATGATGATGATCCTTTCGAAGTATCAATGTCTTATCGCATTATAATCTTCAACATTTTCCTGAAATGTTAAGTAGATTTTTTTGTGCGTTAGTTAACCTTTATTGTCAATTGTTAATTTGGTAACATTTTATAATTTTACTTCATACTGTCTCTTCGAAATAGAATATTTCTTGAATTGTTTGGTTTAATTTTTACCCTCCGGCCCACCTGTTATTTTAAAATATACAGGGTGACTGGTAATGAAACGCTGTAAAGTATGACTTACAGCGTGTTAGTAGAAATCATTTGCAATAGATATAGCCCAATTTGCCTTATTCAAAAGTCATCCGTTTTCGAGATACTGTTTTTTTTTCGAAGTTTATTAATTACTCTCACTCAAACTTAAAATTTACGAAAATAATGGAACTTTTTCTCAATTTTTCAGTTTGTCTGGCTAGAAAACATCTCAACACACATTATTTATCGGTGACAATTACGTTAAATACTTGGAATATTAAAAAAAATTAAACTTCCGCTTTTGATGAAACTGTAGACACAATCGCTAAATAGTCACAAAGGTAGTGATTGTGTAAAAAATATCTTTTGCTGCAGTTGTACTCAAAATGTTATCCCGAATTAAAATATCGAAAAATATTCAGGTATTCCCATTTAAAAATCGAAAATCAAAGTCATTTCCGGTAAAAGCGGAAGTGATAAGAATGTATCGACGAAATGTAAATTAAATCCCCGTACATAATTCCCAAATTTCGTTTCTCTATCTCAAATATTTTAGAAATTATAGGGGCGAGCCACCTCCCAGAAATGCCCGGTATATTATATGCAGATATAAACTGTAGCGTAGTTTATACATATATATGTAATGCCGTATACCTGAGACATACAGTTGACCAAACAAATAGTAAATCAGAGATTAAATCGCTATCGGCATCCCGCAAAATAGTTCTTGTGTCTGCTATAGTACAAGGTATCAGAGGAAGAAATGACAGTAGTAATCTTGGCAGAACCAACACCGAGAAGAGTTCAGCATTCAGAATGGATAGTAGACAATAGAACGGATGTTGCTATTAGAATTCGTAACAAGAACGTCAGAATTCTAAATAAGGGTTTAAGTGACGGATACGTATGGGTGGAAACACTAAGATTAATAATACAGGGTATCTCAGTGAGACCGTTCATTAGAAGTTTATATGGTTCTGGCCAAAATATAAATTTGAAAATTCAGAATTATATATAGTCGATTATGTTCTCTTCAATGACGGTTATACCGGAAGTCGCCATCTACTTTGTTATTTTTAATGGAACACCCTGTATATTTTTACATATTTGGATTCACCTATTTTTAAGTTTTATAAATACGTTTTACGTTATTACATTTCTTCTAAAAAATTTTGCTATAGCGGACATTTATATTAAAAAAATCAGAGAACACGCGATTTTTCGGATATCAATTTAGAATTTATAAAATGCTTAAATAACATGTTGGAGAATATTTTAGCGCCGAGAACGGCTATCTGCATTGCGTGGTTACTGTATTATGACACGTTAACTTGTAACGGTTATACCGGTACTTTTGAACAATGCTGTAGTTCGTCGCAATAATTTTCGCACTTGCGTAGTGAACATCCGAGGTGACTAAATGCGAAGAGCCAAATTATCTCACTCTCTCTATTGGCGCTCAACGACTTCACTCCTCTTATCTTGGGACGGCTGTTGTGCACACCAATCGTTGATTTGGTTAGTATCTTTTTAATTTTTTTTCTTTAGTACCTAATTATCTTTGTTAATATACAGGGTGTAACAATAGTGCAATATTCTTCCATATCTCCATTTTTGTGCAAAATACAGCAAATATTTGAATACAAAAGTTGTTTAGTTTTACGAAATTTATATCGTAAAATTACTCTACGATATACAGGGTGTTTAGTTTGCCTGTAACCATCAGTATCTTTACATTTTTAAATGGAACACCCTATATATGATTAGATTTTTGAATTGCCTAGGGAATGTTAAGGCAACTTTATACAGGATCATATTCAATTATTTTCATTAGTTTACAAGATATTGATATTTGTTTGAAAATTTTGACTTTTTGCTCTCTTCAGAAAAATGCCATTATTTCGATAACGGAAAAATGTAACATTACGAAACTTACCATAACGTTAGAAGCATCTCCTACGATGACAGTAAACAGATGTAGACTTAAATACGTTATACAGATTCTTCTAGAAATCAGTGTCTTTTTGAAACAATTGAAATGCGAAAATTTCATTATTTCAAATTGAAATACTAACTTATTATGGGTTAGTTGAAAGCGAAATTTAATTATCTATTAGTTTGAATAAAGCATGTGACTAGTTAAAATTAATGGTTTTAGAGATATTTCGAGTTATTTCCCAGTTCTGTATATGTCGACATGTGCAGAGATGTGAACACATAGTAGAAAAGATTCATAGATATGTCGCACAGCGTTTCAATAAAGCATGTATGTAGTTAAAATTAATGGTTTTAAAGATATTTCAAATTATTTCTCATTTCTGTTGTTATATGCTCTTTAAAAGAAAGTTTCTCTCTTGTGTTGTTGGGGCTGTTCGGTAAACTAACTCTTTTATGTATCCCTAAAGAAAAAATCACATTTGGTCAGATCGGGGAACCTCTGCCAATCTATTTATCACGAAGTGCATTATTTAGATGATTTCGGGCATTCCTAGAGAAATGGCACACAGTGCCCCATCTTACTGTAACCACAAATTCCTTATCATATTAAGCGGAAGGGTGTCTAGAAGATCTTCTAATTCATTCTTTAGGAACGCTACTTAATTTTCCCCGCTGACTGTACCATTAAAGAAATATGGACCAAGTAAGCGGTTGCCTATTATTCCTCTCCATACATTCAAAGATTAACGATGTGGTAATCCACAGCTATAAAATGATTTGAAGATTTTCGCGGTCATAATATAAAAAATTGTGTCTATTAACGTAACCGCTTTTATGGAAAGTCGCTTCGACCGTGAATAAAATGAAATTATGAAAATCTGGTTTTTTCCGTGTTATTTAACATTCACCGGTAAGAGTTGAGACGACTTTCAAAATCATTCCCAGACAATTGCTGTAAATAATGTATATGGTAGCCATAAAATTTGTGTTGACGTAAAATCCTTGAAGTCGTCATATGGCTTATTCCTAAGTGTGATCCAATTTTTATTGTACTACTATGGGAATCCTCGACTGTCATAGCAGGTACTGCAAATTGACTACATATTTTCATTTGTAATTGGTTTGGGACGTTTATATTCTACATGACCAGTTGCTTTAAATCGATCCCGAAGTCTGTCAAAGACTAAAGATTCTGGATGTAACTTTCTATGAATTACGTTAATGTGCCTTCATATTTTTAATACAAGTACAAATTTAAAACGCACGTAGATTTACAAAAATGTCCACAGCAGACAAATAGTAAAGAAAATTCAAATTTAAAATTTATATTTAATGTTTGGTATCGAAACTTTCTTTTAAAGAACACGCCTATACAACATATGTATCTAATATCCCTAAGCCTAATATCTTTAAAACCATTAATTTTAACTACATACATGCTTTATTCAAACTAATAGATAATTAAATTTCGCTTTCAACGAACCTATAAAAATATAGTTTCAATTTGAAAAAATGAAGATTTTCGCATTTCAATTGTTTGAAAAAGACACTGATTTCTAGAACACTCTGTATAACGTATTTAAGTCTACATCTGTTTATTGTCATCATAGGAGATGCTTCTAACGTTATGTTAAGTTTCATAATGTTATATTTTTCCGTTACCGAAATAATGGCATTTTTCTGAAGAGAGTAAAATGTCAAAATTTTCAAACAATACCTTGTAAACTAATGAAAATAATTGAATATGATCCTGTATAAAGTTGCCTTAAAATTCCTCAGGCACTTAAAAATATGATCATATATAGGGTGTTCCATTTAAAAATGTAAAGATACTGATGATTACAGGCAAGCTAAACACCCTGTATATCGTAAAATAAATTTATTATAAATTTCGTGAAACTAAACATCTTTTGTATTTAAATATTTGCTGTATTTTGCATAAAAATGGATATGGAAGAATATCGCACTATTGTTACACCTTGTATAGCTGAGAGTATCTACAATCATTTGTGGAATAGGTATATTGTCTGCTAGATCTCTTCTTGGAGGTGGTGGTATTAATTTAACCGTTTTTTCTCGTACGAAACAGTCCCTGCATCGCAGGATCTTACGAATTGAACAACAAGGTTAGGTTTTTATTGATTTTTTTCTACCATCGGTTCAATGTTCGGTATACCTAATATGAATCTGAAACATATTTTGTAAATTTGTTTTCTTGAAACGTAGAAACAATAATTAAACTTTGTACTAATACCAGCTGGTCTTTAAATCTAACTGTAAAGAAGGTACCAAATCACGTCAAACAAAAATTTTAGTTTTTACTTATGGTTTTTTTTTTTCCTCTTTTGCACTGTATTTACGAATGTATTAGAAAAAGTAATTTTAATTAGTTTTTACTATCTCTTAATTATTAAATATACATATTTGTATCTCAACCTTCATTACCTCTCTGTTTTGCCATTAATTGGTTTTAGTTATGATAATAGGTCGAAAATAATGCTGTAAATTTAATGTTATTGATGGTAACCTGAAACTTTTTATGTACATTTTGTTTTTTATTGTTAAATTTCTAAATGGTTTTTTATTTGTAATAAAAATTGTGAATAGTTAATTTGTTGTTTCCTTTATTTATCTTTACTTTCCACACCTAGCTGGACAAATTATGTTTGCTATTGGGGAATATGCACCCCTGCTAATTTTGCATATTGGCATCCTAAAATTGTAACAACAAACCTCGTAACCCGCTGAGGTTGGTGTTATTTAATATCTTTTCTCACAAATCTGTTAACTGTGTTATAAACTCTTCGAAATTTTGAAGAACTATAACTCAATATTTTCAAATGGCACCCCTATATTTTATTACTTATTCATCTTCAGCGTCCAATTCTACATCTTTGATGTTCCACATGTCCTATATCTAAAATTGATCATTTAAAAGGTAATTAGATTTTTTGAAAAATGCACACATAACTCATCGATACTTATCCAGTATGCCATGGAAAATAAGCGTTCTCAAAAATTTGTTGTCAAAGTCTAACGTCAAAATAACACTTCGTCGTTTGTTGCTTGTGAGTTAATAATTACGCGAATATATAGCCCAGGTAGCACACAAAGTTGGTGTAACGTTGGCTGATTGTTCGAGTTGTATTGGGCACACGTTGGGCAACAATGTCGGCATTATGTGAACGTGTGAACATTTTGCGACATTGGCGTAGGGTAAACTTTCAAAGTTGGTGATAGGTCGGCAGCTGACGTTGGACTCTTATCGAAAGGATACATAGGAGTAACTACGGGAAGTGATATTGGGTATTAATAATTCCCATACATGTATTTGTATCACATATAAGCTGCAAAACATATATGATGGTACATAGGTACACTGTCCCGATGTTATTAATTAGTTTGCTGAATAAATTACAGCGATATTGTACCAACTCAAAATTCGAGTTAATTATCCGTATATATTTTCATATGAAATAAACTTGATTTAGATATAAACTACCAAATTACAATTAGATCATAGATAATGTAATAGAAAAGTTCTGTTTGAATTTTACATATCTACGTATGCAAGATGTTGATAATAGTTAAGAACATATACAAGTAATGATTTGAAAACTGTTATAAAATCTACGCTTATGTTGAAATACTCAGCGTTCAAGACAAACATGCTCATAATTGTGTAACATAGTATATCTCGATATGATCTGTCTGTAATCAGGATATATATCGTAGATGTTTTATTTCACGTGAAAATATATAAGGAAAACTACAAATTTTATGTTTTTTTATGTTTATGTTGTTAACAATGGTTAACATCGAATCATATACCCATATAATGACCATACATGATCTGTACATACAATAAATAAAGAAAGTAATTACAACACTATGTATATTTCATTCCAATACAGATCGTGAAATGAAGTTGTGGGGTTTGCTATGTATACAGTGTGATTACGTATCACTTTTTGGAAATGTTCTGATTGTTGATTTAATAATTTTGACTACAGTTATTCTTTAACTTTCGCCTCATAACTAGTTCTTTTCATTAAAATATCGCAGACAAATTTTGAGACAGCATCTAAATATTATGTTTAATATAAAATTTTAATTAAATAGAAAATTGTCTTGGCTAAATATGTAATAAAAAATAAGTTATTTTACTTGATTATTTCTTAATTAGGAGGAATTTCAAAAAATACAATATAATAATAATGACTATCCACAATAATTTTTTTATATAAATATCTCAAGAATAATGCACAAAAATTAAATCTTACCTATTATCGCTTGGAAGATGTTCGTTTTATCAAAGGCTTGCTTCGATAATTTTTATCTGGAATTTTATAGCTTTTAAGTCTCTCAGTATTATCTTTAAATAGTCTTCAATACAACCAGCACGGTTCAAGTTATTCAACTGAGCTAACACGAGTACACCTGTAAATACCAATGCATAAATAAAAAACAAACATTACCTACATATACTGTAAAAAAACTTTTAAACTTCATGCGTAACTATAGAAGAATTTATTATTAAAGCTCTAGTATAAGTTTGTGAAAAATTAAAAAAGGCAATTATAGCTTACGATCAGTTGTCACAAATGATTATGTGTAATTAGGATATCATACGCAACTCTGGTTTAACATCGGAAATAGAAGATGAAGCATCTGCAAATATATTTTGTAAGAAAGAAACCATTGCAATTATCAACATACATACATACTTACAATCAGCAGTAAGGATGGCTGGCATTAGTATACAAGATACAAACAAGTGTTGCGTTATCGGAATCTGACGTATCTTTCAGGTTACTGGTATATCCAATGCTTTCTTAGGCGCCAGGTTGTGGTAGCTCACAACTTTCAATCACAGCATGTATGAAAAATACATATCAATACATATTATATTACCTATGTCTATGTAAAGTACTTACCCGTCCATTGTTCTTATAACATCTTTCACAACAGGGGCAATTTTAAATATTGTACAATGTAGACGGTAACTCTTAACTATATAACTCTCTCTCATGACTAACAGCTGCGCTAATAAAACGAATAAAATCGAATCAACAACACAAGGTTGCATATAGCGGTGTACCTACACTACTACTATTTCGATCAAAATGTCGATTCCCGATCGATGCACATGCGTACAGCTAATTTTATAATTTTTTTAATATAAATCCTATTAAAATATACGTTTTATTTGTTAGTTGTGTTGGTTGTTAAGGTTGTCGCGATTTAACTACATTATTACGTATAATAAGATTTTTACAACTATTTTATTTACATTTCTTACATTTGAACTCATATGGCTCACAATGTATGGGTAATATGAACAATAATAATATTTTGTAAGTTCATGATTTTTGAGATAAAAAGGAATAAAAAACAAATGGTGCGTTTTAAAACGGAAAAAAAAATGTCACATGGTCAGATTTGAACCTGGGACCTCGTGAATGTTACGTAAGAACGCTAACCACTAAGCCACGGGATCAGCTTCGACACCGACCTCACTTCGATTGTCGTCTGAAAACTTTTATGCGACATTCAGCCAACAAAACGATATAAAGCCAACGAACATGGAACGTTGCAATGATAAGTTGAACCAACGTATTTTGCCGATATTTAACTAATGTTGGATATTTATCGTTTGTAGACTCTGACTTTGCGCCAACCATGTTACGTTGGTCCGAGCTATCGCCCACCCTTAGCCAACGGACTGTGCTACCTGGGAGGGTGTTCCATTAAAAATAACAGTAGAGGCGTACAGCGACAAATAGATGGCGACTTCCGGTATAACCGGAAGTGCTAGAAATCTAATAATATTTTCATTGAAGAGAACATAATCGACTATATATTTTTTGAATTTGCAAATTTATATTTTGGCCAGAACCCCATAAACTTCTAATGAACGGTTTCGCTGAGACACCCTGTATACGGATGTTATATGTCACCTAATATAAACATGGTATCTTTTACCAACGTCCTGCAGAACTTGAGGAGAGATATGAAAAAACACCAGAAAGAAATCTTAGTGGGTGGAGATTTCAATGCTCTCTTACTTATGGGGCTCTAGAGGCTCTAGAGAGAGGCTGAGTCTCCATCGACATATTATCTATGAATACCGCGAAGAAAGGGTAGCAGATCTTAGCTCTAAGTCTGACGTAGGGTGGAGAGTACAGTCAAATAAAATGGACAAAATGACAGCAGAAGTGGGCAAAATACTGCAATCGGGAAATTAAACGTAGAGCGCGGAGAGCCTTGCTAGCGCTATAAGTATGACCTGTAATCGAACCTTTACCAAGAAACGTAATGGTGTACGAAGACCGGTTTATTGGTGGACGGATAGTGTCGCAGAGGCGAGAAAAAACTGCATATAAAGAAGTCATGGTAAGGTGTAATAAAAGAGCAGATTAGAAAAAGAGGATTCTATGCCACACAAAATACACAAGAAGTAGGTCTCTACTGAAAAAAGCAATTCTGGAAGCAAAGAGGAACGCATGGAAGATAATAGAGGAGATTGACTTAGATGTATGTAGGTTTGGGGCGAAGGATATCAAATTGTGACCAAGAAGCATAAAGCCGTCTTTCCGATAGCCATGACAGACGAAAATCAAATGAAAACTGCCAGAACCGTTTTTGTGTCACATTCTATAGAGAAATGGACCAGACTAGTAATCACAAGTGGAAAAATACCCAGGTTCACAGTAGAAGAACTGATGCAGGCTGTTAGTAAAATGAAGCAGAAGAGAGCCCCGGGTCCGGATGGGAGACCCCCTGAAGTGTTGAATGCGGTGGCACTACATCATAAAGAGAAGGTTCTGTCCATATGAATGACCTGTTACTAACCGGAAGGTTTCCAGATGTAGGGAAGACGTCAAAACTAGCACTAATTCCGAAAGAGCTGAAGCCGTGTCAGGTGCAAAGATCGTATAGACCCATATGCCTTCTAAATACACTAGGGAAACTACTTGAACATCTCCTTACGGCAAGACTGAAGAAAGAGTTGGATGACAAGAAAGAGTTATCGGAAGAACAGTACCGATTCAGAGAACGGAAATCAACTGTAAAAGTACTCTAGCGGGTTATAAAAATTTCGAAAGAAGCGGCGCAGGAGCCATATAGCTCAGAGCAGATATATGCGCTGATAACGCTAGATGTGGAAAATGCCTTTAACTCAGCACCGTGGGAGGGTATATTAAACGAGCTAAGGAGGAGGATATCACCATACCTTTATAATATGGTTGCTAGTTATTTTGAAAATAGGATCCTTGCCATCGGAAATAAAGCTGCTATGCAGATAACCTGTGCAGTCCCGCAAGAAGGTGTACATCAGTGTACAGCGAAGAATCGCTATAAGAATCATAAGCGCTTACCGAACAGTATCATCGAAGGCATTAGTGGTGCTTGTAAGGACTCCACCAATAGATCTGCTTGCAGACATGAAGATAAAAATAGAGAGGGGTGAAAGCAGACAGAAAGCACACAACAGTATGATAAGTAGGTACATGGCAAGAAACATGGCAAAGGGAGGAAGAAAAAGTCCTGTGGACAAGGGGACTTATAAAAGAACTAAGGCGCGGGATTCACAGGAAGCGTGGTCAACTAGATTACTACGTGACACAACTGCTGACAAGGCACAGCTGTTTTAGCTCGTACCTACGGCATTTTCATCTGAGCGAAACTGAGAACTGTGTGTAACGCGGAAAGTGCGACACGGCTGAGCACACTTGTTTCGAATGTCCTAGATGGGATGAGCAAAGAATGCAGGTAGAGGCTCGGTGTACTCACATCGGAAAACATAATAGCAGTAATGCTTGAAAGGCAGAATATATCTGGGAAACCGTGGGAAAATGGTAAAGTACATTATTAGAACGAAAGAAGCACATGAAAGAGCAAGACAGGACAAGCAAAAGACAGCCCTAATGACCCGAACTCCTAATCGGCGACCACCGTGAGGGAAGGGAAATGTAAGGTAAACAACGAGAAAAGGTTAACAGGCCTAGATGAAATGTCGTGAACGATGACCATACCTAGGATCTTAGAAAAGAGCGGTTGAAGAGGACCACTTGACTGCTTTTGTATCACTTCCGGTTTACCGGAAGTTCATGTAAACTTTTTTAATTTAAATAGCATGGTATCTTTTTGTGAGATTGTTAGGTCGCTTATGCAATTCTGCATTAAAACTTACTACGATACCCCAAAATCAGCTGTGTTTGGGTTAGTCAACTTTTTTTAAATATACCGCCAACAGCAACGTTATGTTAAAGATTCTGTATCTCTGGAGCCATTGCAGGCGAATACTTTATATGTGACACATGTTATGCTACAATACGGCGCATCAAATCTACGCTTGCAAAATGATGTCTATACATACAGGACCGTCCAAAATTAACGTTCACTTTAACTAAGTTCACATCGATGAAAGTCCGTTTTTTTAAATGGAACAGCCTATAGGCTATAATATATATATTATTGCATTTTTAAATATACTTAATAATTCTCTATCATACATTATTGTTATTTACATTATTGCCTATTATTATAACTTGCATTTTTACGGTTTTCGAGTTATAAGTGCTTTCTTGGTGAAAATCTATAGAATACGCTTTTTTTAATGCATTTAAAGTTTTAGTAATCCTTGAATGTCACAATAATAGATATTATATTTATACTATAAATACATATAGGTTATATCTGGCGATCACAAAGGCAAATGAAATGTATTACAAAAAAAGCGATATTTTACATTTATTTTCCATTTATGGAGATTGTAATAGAATTGTGAATAGTACGTGTCGAATATTTGACGACAGATATCCAAATTTATGTCAAATAACCTAAACAATATCAATACAAGAAGCTAAAAAAGAACGTTAAACAAAACAGCTTTGGAAAAGAATAAGTTAAATATGTTTTATATGTATTGGTTTATACATACATATGTATATTCTATTGTCCTGGATTTGTCGGTTTGGTAGGTAAATTGGTTACTAATGAGAACCAACTTAAGTAAATGATGTGATTCACAATGACGTTTTTCACAATGATAACCATCATTTTTAGAATAACCCCAATAGATTGATAGGGCGGTAGAATTTAGATATTTCTGTAAGCTTATTCCCCACCTTTGGTATAAATTTTACTTAACATCTCTGCGCACTTCTGGGATATATCTTGGATATAGCTTGTCCTAAAGATATTGATTATTGTTGGTAGTATTACTTCTGTTCTCTGCTGGCCTCGCTTTTGGCGAAACTGTAGACACAATCCCTAAATAAATAATCACAAAGCTGGCGATTGTGTCTACAGTTTCATCGAAAGCGGAAGTTTTAATTTTTTTCTTTTAATTTTTCCGAGTATTCAATTGTCAGAGATAGATTGATAATGTGTGTTGAAATGTCCTCTAGTAAGACAAACTAAAAATTGAGAAAAAGTTCCATTATTTTCGTAAATTTTAAGTTTGAATGAGAGTAAGTAGTAAATTTCGAAAAAAAAACAAAAAACCACAATATCTCGAAAACGAACACAATAGTCCAAAACAGTACAACGGACATACTGTTAAATACGTTAGGAATTGTGGGTATTGAGTGTGTGCGTTAGAATATTGTCGATTTTAGCGGCATAAATATCTGTTCTAGTGCTGCCTCCTTGGTCATGTCTGTATATCATATGTACCATGTGAGCTAAATGCCCCAATAGCAACTGATGAATGTTTAGTAGATAGAAATATTCACCCTTGCTTCTGTAGTAAATGAATCGTAATAACCGTATGTAGTGAAAAGCTTAGATTAACTCGCACGTCGTAGTTTCACGTGGTTTCGCGTTCAAACTTGAACTAGAACGAACTTTTGCGTACGTGGTTATGTGCGTACCTATATACTGACTTTTAAAGAGGCTCACGTTATCTGCCGCTGGAAGCCAACCAATTCTTGCGGTCTTTATTAATTTGTGTCCATTGACAATATTGTGTATTACCACAATGAATTTCTGTGGTGAAAGAGTGTGTTGTGTCAAGTTGTGCGCAAAATACTAAAAAGCACTATTTTCTTTGTTCGTTTCACTATTGCTTTTTGATCAGAGATAGATTTTCGAAATCTATTCAAATAAAAATAATTCAGCTAATTCATAAATAGAATTCACATCTCTTATCAAAATTCTCGGCTTTTTTAGCACTCGGTTTGTCGTATTTTTCCATAATGTTCTGAAACATTGTCCCAGGTCATAATATTACAGTGTATTTTGTGCCGTTATCTTTTCTGGTCAGGCTTGACAGCAATTGTCCTAGAGAAAAAGAATTTAATCAGCCTAATGCAATGAGAAATATGTTAAATGTAAAATTTTGGGCTATTTTCGAATACGAACATAAATGTATGAAACGTACAACAACGCTATTAACATTTTTGAAAATTGTTACGGTTAAAACTTTTTCATTATATATATCTTTTATCTTATGCAAATGTGATTCGTTAATCCCCATTTAATGTTCGCAGTTATCTTGTCAGCGAAAATCAACTTACGAATTAATCAAGAGAGCGATACAGAATTCCAAGACATCATCGGAATTGATTGACATCGACAGCATCGAAGCTAAACGTCGTAGAAATTTGGAAGTTCAAGATTCATTTGAATTGCGAATAGCATCGCTCGCTAATATGTCATTCTCTAAAACATCGTCACAGAAACACGAATCGTCGCATAAGGTAACGACAAAAAGTAGTCGAACTAGTAAAAAGTCCTCGACTTCATCGCAGAATTCTAAAAAATTCAAAGCGAAACGGAGGAAATCGATCTTAAAGCGCGGTTCTCGTGAGGGTAGTAAACCTTCCAGAACGGTTTCAATACTGGAGAATAAGATGGAGGATTCAGAAACGCAAACTTATCTCTACATGAAAGATTTTTTGTTGAAAGTTAAAGAAGATACTCTTGTTGCTGAATAAATATCATATATAAATAAATTAATTACGTGAAATAAATAATATACAAATTATTATTAAAAAATAAATTAGTATCATTATCATTAAAGTTAAAACAATCATGAGCACTAATCGTATTTTCGTAATATTTTCTGATGTTCTTCAATTCATTTTGTATAAATATTAAACTTATAAAATTATCATTACAAAAAGAAAATATTGTAACATTATTATAAATGAATTGATTTTAATTTAGAAGCGTTTGATTTTTACCACATCTACATATAAAGATCATAAAATAAATCAATCAGTAGAAGTACTCCAGGAGCTCCAAACCTAGACATGATAAACTACAAAAACAACTTGTCGACATTTTTATATATGTATACAGGATAGTCTATTTAAAGTGTAACACTGTAATATCTTCGAAACAATTTTAGTGTTATGAAGAGAAGTATTAGACAAAAGTTTAACTATATCAAGGGGCTCGTTCGATGGCGATACTGTTGAGAGATAAAGCAATAAATTGTGAATAGAAAAATAGTAAAGGTATCATCTATTGGTACTTCTACCTTGGGTTGAGGTATAAAGTCATATTTAATAGCTAAAGTATGTCGTGTGCCACGGACAAGCAACTGACAGAGAGTGGGATAATGCGTAGCAAAAATAGTATTTGGTCGTCACTTAATTCGGTTATAAGTAAAGATGGCATGTATGTACCACATGCATAGTGGGTGATATTTCGAGCGTTATCTAGTTTGCGATCGGTCCACGTATGGTAGCAATCTTGAATTGCAAATTAGTATGCACTTGTATCGTGTAAGCTACGGTCGGTGAGTACGTTTAATTGCCCCGTGTGGATTTTTTCGTATAATTTAAATTAAATGCGTAAGTTGCTGGCATGTGTATCGAATTTGCCATGCTTGAATGTTTTACAGAATATTAGAGCAATTGCGGATGACAACTTTGTTCAGGTACTACTAAATAGTTTTAGATTAACTGGATATTAGTTAAGCATTCTATTGAAAATACATTTACGTCAATGCCTTTCTCAGTCCGCCATTAAACTAACATTTTTATTAGTTAAACAGATAAATGTTAATATTACAAATTTGATCCTAACACTCAGTAATAGTTTTTACGAGTCAATGCCATGTTGGTAGGTACTATGTTCGAGAGCTGTAAATTATTATGAACAAATAATACCTAATCGTAATTGTGAGTTGATACACACTACCTTTATCTACGACAAATTTAAAATTCACTAAAGAATTAAGAGAAAATTCTAGAAAAAATGCGATTAATACCGATATGATGATTTGATAGTTAGATATTCAAATGGGTGCGTTCGTTTATGTTATTATCACCCGATCTTATTTCATTATAACTTGCAGGTGTTTTGACCTTTGTTATTTAGTAGTACAATAATAAAATAAATATTACAGTAGTGACATTCATTAATGGAGGTCATAACACTCATAATGGAATAATAAAGTAAGACACGTGTTACCATTTAGCTCGCCATAGGAGTTACCACTGCCATTGTAATAACTATCACACGCCATACCGGTATATTGACTGATGTTTTCTTTAATGCCATATATACAGGGTGTCCCGGATTTTATTTTACAGACTGTAACTCCACACCCGGTATATTTAAATATTTCAAATAAAAGTTGCTTTACATTCGCTTATCGTCTTGAAGGTCAACTTTTGTTTTTTTAATGGAAACCTATATTTTTGAATGTAAAGTTTTGAATATAAAACCTTGGTGAATCCCAAAACTTTAATTTCGCACGGCAACACGGTTTTAAATTTGTATTTACAATAAAGGAAGAAAATCTTTTAAGTGAATACCTACTACAGCTTTCTAGAATGTGCTACGGACTGACATTAAAAGACACCCAAGAATTAGCCTACCGCTATGTATGCAATAGCTAATGAGAAGCATATTCCCCAATCATGGACAGCAAACAAAATGGCAGGAATTGAGTGGGTTCATTTATTTAGAAAGCGACATCCTAACTTAAGCCTTCGAACTCCCGAAGCTACAAGCTTAAGTAGAGCTACAAGTTTTAATAAATTTAGCGTAAATCTTTTTTACAAGAACTTACAAGAAGTGATAGAAAAGCACCAGGTGAAAGGATATCAAATATATAGCGGGTGTTCCACAAAAATTTCCAAAAGCTGTAATGTCTACTGTTAGTTTTGCCATATAAAAATTTGCAAAAACTTGTCTTTTTCTTGCATTATTCCTTATTTAAGTGTATGTTTTCATGACATTATTCGAATCGTTAGAAAATGTACTTTTATAAAAATAAAAAATATATATAGTGCAATTTGAAAAAAAAAACAGTTGAATTACGTTTCTCGCGAATTATATCTCATAAACAGATAATTTGCATTGCTGTTTGTAGTCTTTACGAAACCCTACAGTTTCATATAAAGATCATTAAAATCAGATGATAAATAAAGATATTACAGCCTTTGGAAATTTTTATGGAACACCCGGATAATTGCTATGAAACCGCCGTAACAAACGTCCACAAACCTCCAAAAATACTGGCACGTAAAAAAGAAAAACAAGTAGGAAAGGTTACAAGTGGAGAATGAGGTACATTAGTCACAATGTGCACTACTATACATATATGCTAATGGAACATTTTTCCCCCATTTTTCATTTTTCTGAAAAAATTTTAAACCACACATGCTGAACGGTTCTAGTGGCGCAGTTCATCCATCAGGTTGGATGACCTCGGACAATTTTGCATTGTTTATAGAACATTTGATTAAAAACGTGCGGTGTTCGATTGAAAATAAAATACTTTTAATTTTAGATAATCATGAGAGTCATGTTGATATCAAAGTATTAAATCTCTGCAAAACAAAATGCATTATACTCTTAACATTTCCGCCGCATTGCAGCCATAAGGTGTAACCGTTGGACCTAAGCTGTTTTGCTTCCTTTAAATCATACTACAACAAATCGGTTGATGAATGGATGTTGAACCATCCGGGGGTCCCTATGACGATCTACGATGTTGTAGGTGTAGTGGGAAAGGTATTTCCATTAGCTTTGACGCCATATAATATCATTAAGGGATTTGAAAGGACTGTAATTTATCCATTTAACACCGATATTTTTGATGAATCGGAGTTTCTGTCATCATATGTAACAGACAGGGTAGAAGATCCGGAAGGACTTTCCGATGCCCCAGGACCTTCAATTAGTGACGAATTTGTCGCTGGCACAATGAATATATTGACGTCACATAGGACTAAAGCAAATACGAATATAGTAACTCCTGAAGCAGTTAAGATACAGGAGAGAAATGGCATCAAAAAGGGAAAGAAAAAGCAAAATCTACTGTTTTAACTGATACCCCAAATAAAGAACAGAAAATGCAAAAGATTCGATTAAGAGAAATGAAACAACGCCAAAAGGAACACAAACCGAATAAAACTGGGCAACAAATGAAAAACAATCTAAAGAGTGAATTATTTATAGACTCTTCAAGTTCGCAAAGTGATGTGGAACTAGAGAAAATCTGCAATGATTCAACAGACGATAGCATTACAGAAGAAAACGAAGTTCCAAACAAAAGTTTATCCGAAGGAAACTTTGTATTAGTAAAATTTCCTACAAAGAAAAGTATTAAATTCAATGTTGCCAAAATAGAAAAGATTGACAATCTTGACTACTACCTAACTTATCTCACAAAAGGGTTAGGATGGACTTTTACAAATGCAGAAAAGAAAGATGATGATGTAAAAGATAGAGAAGATACAGTAATGAAACTACCTAAACCAAAAATATCAGGGGGCACTGAACGGGCTTCCAAAAAGTTTAAGTTTAATGTTGATTTAACTGATTTTAGTGTTTGTATATTGATGTATTTACAGTTATCCTTTTTTATCGTACAAAATAAATATTTTAAAGTTTTTTTTTCTTTGATATTCCAATGTGTTGCATAATATACCATGTTAAGTCCCACAATATACCGGGCAGTGGTATGTACTGGGACATATGGTATATACCGGGACCATTGAAAGAAAACTAAACTGTATAGTAAAAATTAATTTTCTTAGATAACAAACTTAATACCAATTACAACATTCCGTAGAAACCGTGTCTCAAAGAAATAAACATTTGATACTAAAAATCGTGAATGAAATAATATTGTCGTGCGTCTTAAGTAAACAACACATTGTGCTAATAGCTCTGTGAAGTTTATAATATTTCATAATTATTATTTACATTTAATTGGTGCATTTTATATCACTGTGTTGATATTTTTATCATCTTGCTGATGGTAATAGTGGTATTGCAGTTAATCAAACTGAAGTTATTAAAACAAGAGGCATTTTAATTGACAGTAAGTTTTTTGCTTCTCTTTCTTTCGATCTACTTTTTGCCATCTGCATGTTTGCAGCTTTTCTTTTATATACAGTACACTTCAGTCTATAATATATAGATTAAAATAAAACATATGTAGGAAATCATACCAGAAATAATCCAAGTCTAAATATAATTTATTTTATGGCAATTTTCTTGTGAGAGTAGTTTGTGTAGTAATTTGCGTACTTGTAATTTCATAGTTTCTTCAAAATTTGGGATTCAATGCAATAGTTGCAGATAAAATATCAGAACTGAAATAGGACAGAAGCTACGGATGTGGTTTGTTGGGGTTAAATTTGCACATTGCAGTGAATATTGATTCAGATACTGTGATACTGATTCAGGATGCTCAGAATCGTCACCTGCTGAGGCATCTTTTCTAACACGTATAATAGATTTCCTTTCCGTGGTCTATGTATATCCTACAGTCTTGTTTCTTTGTTATAGTCACCCTGACAGACCTCTGGGTGTGAAACATTATTTACTTCTTTTCCTTGTTCCTATCCTATTTTATAATTACATTGAAGATGAATAGCGACAGGATAACTAGATCAATGGCTTTCGTAAAAAAGGATCTATCGGACAATGAGTCATTAAATACCAGTTACTTATCTGACAACATCATTACTAATCTACGAAACAAGTTGGGAGAGGAAATGTTCTAAAGGATACTCTCCTAGAACAAAATGATACATTGAAAAATAAGATTACATATTTGGAGAATAAACTGAAAACTCAGCAGCATAAAATCGATGATCTTTCCAAGACGATAGAATTCATAAGTTCTGCTGAATTGGATGTGCGCAACGCTACTACGCAAACTGAGGGATTTTCCCATGTGGATGCTCTGAGGCAGACACATAATCAGTCAAATCTACAAGATGTTCAGATATATGCGAACAAAGAAAGAACATTGTTCACAAAGACAAGTCAAAGAAATCAAGTCTTGAATCCGTTGATTGCTGATCGGTGTAGAAGTTACTCAGAAAACAGGTGTACCAGTACAACACAAGTGCCCATCTCAAATCCGAATCGGAGAACTAGTGCCAATTGTCGAACGTCCAATTATACACACAAAATACTCGTCATAGGCGACAGTCAGGTACGTGATTCAGCGTTACTACTGAGAAGGTATCTAGACCATAGAAAATATAGCATCGAAACTATATGGAAACCAAACGCGCAGATGCGGGATGTGCTTTCTAATGTGGAGTCACTGACTAACAAATTTAACATGTGTGACTATGTAGTTATACATGCTGGATCTAACGATGTTCTCAGAGGTTCGCGTTTTGATCAAACCCATTTATATGAAAAGATCAAGGGATTAAGTCACACAAATATATTGTTGTTGAGCTCACCCTTCTGGTTGGGCCGTAGTATTTTAAATAATTTAATCTATACTTTCAATTGTAAATTGTATAATTTCGTGCAGTCTATTGACATGATTAATATTAATTTTATCGATGTAAACCGCTTAGTAGGTTACAGTTCAAGGGCGCGAGATTGTTTCCATTTAAATAAATCTGGAAAACAATAAGTTTATAAGTATATTTCTGAATGGTTTAATAAGGGTATAGTTCATGCGGAAACTATCTCAAGCTCTGTCAATGTTAATAATCTTATCTATGTTAACATCGACCACAGTACTGCAGCTTATTTAAATGCAAATTTTTTATTAACGAGGAAATTGTTGGGAAAGCAGACATACTTCATACAAATAGTCACTCAATTGCATGCAAAAACCTTTTTCATCTAAACGTATGTAGTCTTCGTCATAAAATAGGTTGCCTCGAGACATTGCTAGTCTCGACTTTCCCAGTGTGGTGTGCGTAACTGAGCATTGGTTCCTGGAAAATGAAATAGCCTTGTATGCATTAAATAGGTATAGGCTTTTGTAGAAGGGGGAGTTGTGTGAGTGTACAGTCACAGTTATTGAAAAGAATGTTGAGTATGTTTGTGCTTCGGTAGTTCTGGAAAATCGTAATAACGTAGTCATTTGTGTATATAGGTCGCCCAGCGGCAATATGGAAACTTTCTGTGAGAATTTGTTTGAGGTGCTCGATGACGTATGCGACGTTCACGGCTCTGTTATAGTTTGTGGTAACTTTAATGTAAATTTTAGATTGGAAGATCATAATGTTCGCAGTGTGTTGGATGTTCTGGGGTGCTTTGACTTGGTATCTTGCGTGACTCAGGATACGCGAATCACTAAAAATTCGTGCACATTAATAGACAACATATTTGCTAGTAGCGATAATATATATACCTGCACTGTTGGTGATTCGCTGATGTCCGATCACCTGTATCAATTGTTGCACATTGAGCTGATATCAAATTTACCACTAAAATATGAATATCGACGGTGTTTTTCACGTGACGCTGTTGCATTGTTCCAAAATTACATGACCAACGAAGATTGGTCTGAGGTATTCAATAACTCAACAACTTCTAATAACATTTTTGAGACTTTCTATCAAATATTTCTCCATTATTTTAACTCTAGCTTTCCCTCAAGGAAGTGTGCTAACCGTCCGCAATGTGCCAGACCTTGGTACACTGATGATCTTAAATATCTATCTGAACACGTACAAAGCATATACGATATATATAAATACACAAATGATCCTCTCTTATAAGAAACATATAACAAAGCTAAAGAAAATTACAAAAAATCATCAAAAAAGCATTTTTTGATGATTTAATTTTAAACTCTGGAAACAAGTCAAAGACGTCGTGGAACATAATTAGAACACTTACAAACTCTGAGAAGTCTACCTCGTCTCAGTTTGCATTGTACGCTAGTTCTGGTGCCGAGGGGACAGATTTGACTGTGATTGTAGAAATATTTAAAAAACATTTTTCTGAAATGCGAGGAAATAGTGTGAATTTTGCGAACTCTATATCCTTTAACAACGCATGCAGTTTGTATCTGACTCCTACGGATGAATCCGAGGTCACAGCAGTTATAGCTAGAGTAGTACATAAACATTCCGCAGGTATTGATGACATACCGTGCCATATTATAAAATATGTATCGTCTTCATTGGTCGGTTCTCTGGTATATTGCATGAATTGCTGTCTATCAGAAGGTAGTTTCCCGACGAGTTTGAAATTTACTAAAACCATTCCTATATTTAAAAAAGGAAATGCACGCGATGTTAGTACCTATCGACCTCTCTTCCTTCTGTATTCTCTAAAATATTCGAAAACATCATTCAGAGTCGACTAATAAATTTTCTCAACACTTATAACTTAATATCTCCTTCACAATTTGGATTTGTGCCAGGCAAGTCGACCTGTGACGCAATACACCATGCTTTGAATTGTGTATATCAAACCTTGGAGCAAAAGAGCATAGCTTCCGCCATCTTTTTCGATTTATCTAACGCTTTTGACGTCGTTGAACACTCATTACTCCTCAATAAACTTAAATCACTGGGTGTCAAGGGCATTTCCTATGTTTTATTTGCCTCATACTTGGCTAACAGAAGGACAAGAATAAGTGCGAGGGTGAAGTGAATCATATACGTAGAACCTATAACTCCTCTAATTTTGGGTCCAGTCTTGTTCTTGCTGTATGTTAATGACCTCAGTTCTGTCTTGCCTTCTTGCGTCTTGGTACAATATGCCGATGATACTAGTTGTATTTTCTCTGGAGCGTCTATTGCTGATTGGCAGTCTTAGGTAATAGCATCGCTGATAATATGGGAAAATGGTGCAATAATAATTGGGCTGAAATTAAATCGAAACAAAACTACCGTGTTAAGCTTTAGTTCGCTCTCGCATAACAATTACGACAGATTGGATATTCAATTGGATGGGGAGTCCATACCAGAGAATGACTGTGTCAAATTTCTGGGCTTAGTAGTTGACCCATTCTACTTTGCGTACGTTGAGTCGCGTCTACGCTATTGTATAATCTTTTGGGGATCTGCAACTACGGCGAAGAGGTTGCTGGTACTCCGGAAGAAAATAATTCATTGTATGATGGAAGTAACGGCTATGACGTCATGCCGTCTCCTATTTCAGCAGCTTAACATACTTCCCTTGGGTTCCATATATATTTACGAGGTGTTGATGTTTTATAAGTGTAATGAAGAAAGTTTTATTAAAAATCGCGATATGTACAGTAACATGACAATAGAAACCACAACGATCTAAATGTACCACTTCATCAGACAAAGCGCTTTGAACGCTTCCCAAGGTATACGGCTATTGTGATGTACAACAAGCTGCCAGATAGTCTGAAAAGTATTCCTTATAAAAATCAATTTAAAATAGAGCTAAAAAGTACTTACTTTTGAACGCGTATTACACTGTGGAGGAATACTTAAATCATCGAACGCATGGTCGGTTCTGTCTTTCCTGGCAATTATTTTATTTTATTCTGATTCTTTTAATATCGTGTTATGTATTGCTTTGGTTTTATTTTATTTGTATGTAGAATAGTGGAGATTATTTAGATAAGTACTACTACTTTTGTAATTTTGACAATGTCCATATAAGTATATCAGACAATAAAGATTATATATTGTCCCACTAAGTATATACCGGTTTCCCCTATAGCCGTTCGCTCCTGATTTGTATAACTTTTGAATGGCTTATTTGTGTGTTAGAATTATAAAAACTTGTGTACGAGTAGGTTTGCTAGTTATCCACAGAATAAGCAAAGTTACTGTAAAACATTATTTCAAGAACTACCGTTTTATCTTTTCGGAGATATCTTGTGTTGCAGATACCTTGGCTTGGAAACACCTACCTCAAAATTTTGTATGTTGATCTCGGTGTGATAGCCAATTCGCTGCACATACCAGTGGCTTACGAATGCAATTTTGTATTTAATTTAAATTATACGAAAAAAAATGCTCTATATTCACCATTGGACGGTTCAGTGAGGTCACCAATCCTGGCATATTGCTTGTTTAGGCAGTCTTTGGGCGGTGTTGCTAATTCTGTACAGATACGATGGCAACAGGTACTAGATCGCAAATAAAATTAACTAGCCTGCAGAACATTGATGACTACGGATCAAATAGAAATAAAAATAGTTATATTACTTAAAGAAGTCGCTATGCAGAGCATAACAAGGATTCTTACGGTTCTATTGTTGATCTGCGGAATGGGCTAGCCGAAGTAAATGACAAAATCAATGAATTTGTGGAAGACAAAGGCCGGTTAGAAACGGGACTACGTAAATGTGAAGAACAGAATGATATTATAGAGTGCTTACGTAATACAATGAATAAATATTAAAAATATAAATGACTTAAAAATACAAATACATACGAGTAGGTACTCATACAGATGGAATTGTAAGTAAACGTCAATAAAAACATTAATAGTTTTTTTCCTGTTTTCAACCAATAAGGTTGAAGCATAAAATGTAGTATTGAACCTAAAAAATATCAATTCATTGGGTTATGACGGCACAGTTCTCAAAAAATAGAGAGTGGATGAAATCGTTATTTTGTTGATAATAAATGTCTAAGTGGACCTCTCTCATTGCTTAGTGTATTCTTCAAATTTATTGATTAAATTGTGGATGGCAGTCTAAGCAAAGTTTTAGATAGACACGGCTTGCCTTTCATGAAGGCCGTTCAACCGTATCTGCTATTACCGATGTTCTTAGTAAACTATATAATAATTTAGAAGAGTAGCCATGTATAACAGTATTTGGAGATCCGAAGTTTTTGCTTTAGTAAATCATGAAACGTTACTAAAAATGTTACAAGATTACGGTGTCAGGAGAATAGGATTAAATTGCTTTCACAGGGATGTACATATGTACAAGACACTACGTTGTAATATATGGTAGTAAATCACATAAATGCGAAGTAGTGAACTGTGTATCCACAGGAGGTGTACTACAGCCTTTTCTTTTATATTATTTATGTTGACGATGTACCAATCTTAAATATAGTTATGTATAGGCAGACAACCAGCATTACTGATTACTTCTAATAAAAGTAAGGATTTTATTGGAGATTCAATAAATGTCACAAAAATTCTTTCAAAACATCGCTTTGCATGTAAATAAGGACTAAAAATAACTTCATAGAAAGAAACACAAATAAACGAGTAAATAGAATCTTCACATCTGGTTAAAATAAATACAAATAGTACTGGGTAAAGTGTAATTCATAGTATAAAGTGTTGTAACGAATAAATATTATTGCTCTTCCTTGTACAATTTATTTTTAAAATTTAAATTGTGAACATGTTTCAGCGTAAAGCCACAATTAGTACTGAATCTAGAATTTTACATACATTTAAAATGTATGGAATTTCAATTATTTGATTAGTTACTGTTAAATTAGAACTTTTAATCAAGTATAAATTTAAAATGAAGTGTATGCGTGTTACGTGTTTCAAGTGATATTATTTCATTAGCACAACAAATACATTTAATGGTAAAATAAAGATGTTGAAGGGAATTGGAGGTATGTTGTTTTTTATGTTCTTTAATTGGTGTAGTCTCTTTCTGTTTCTCCAAAGCATATGGAATGACAATTATCACATTTGATACTATATACACCATTTTTGTTCATTTAATTTTCCTTTTCCTAAAATGTTTGCTAGTGTGTGGATTTAAATGCGGGCTTAATATTATACTTGCCAAGAAATAGATATCATCACGGAATGTTAAAATCTGAAGGGTCTGTATAGTATTCTTTGATTGTGTTCTTTTACGTATAATGGATTTTTTATCAAAGTCTTGAGTAATATTTTTGTGACCGTATTATTGGGAAAACCAGTGAACTAAGAAAATGGGAGAAATACAGACGAATGGTAATCCAGAAAAAATATAAAACTTGTGTACAATAACAGATAAGACCTCTGTGCTTTAAATTTTTCCTAGAATATCTCTGTATATATTATGTACAAAGGAAATTTTGTACTAGTATTTCTAACGTTTTGTTATTCTAATAAGATGTTATACAGATTTTTTTTAATACATATATCGTTAACAAACTATTAAACTACTATACTGCAACTACACTATTGCTATAAATAATAGAGGTTTGTAACAATAATAATAAGTTGATTGAATTATAATTCTCTCTCGGTTTTAATAATTGGTTTCTTGTTTTTCATCTTATCTAATTTAACTTACAGGCGCCTTTTGATTTTCAAAGCCTGAATCAGCGAATTGATATAGAGATCTTACATTTACAAGTCTAAAGTAGAATTATTTAAAATCATTGACAACTGGCACACTGGTAGGTATTATTACAGGTTAAATTTTAATAAGTTAATCAATAGGTTATACCCAGCACTAACATTTGCAATTCGTATCTGTAGAACGTATGTAATCATTCTAAGACAATCATGAAAACCTATACACCCAATTTCTTTTTCATAAATTTCTTTTTTCTAAAAATTGGCGGATATTGGCCACCAGAAGATAAATTAACTCTTAGATATAAATTCTATAAAATGTACCAAGGTTTAGTGCTTCTTGTTTCAGTAATCTACGGCCCTTTTGCAACAATTAAAAGTTTAGTCGATTACAGTCATGTCGTTACAATTGTAATCGATGTCCTAAATGTAGGATTTACTATGATCCTTTCTTCGGGTAAAATAATTTTTTGGCTAATAAACTGTGAACGCCTAAAATCTATTATGGCTAGATTAGAAACCAGTGAATTTACTTACCAAAAAGTTGAAGATTTTGATTCAGAATTAATGCTAAACAAAGCTAAGGAAACAGGAAGAAAATATTCCTTGTTACTGTGGTTCTTCTGTCAAGGTACTTTATTCTTTGGATTTGCACCAGCGATTATGATGTCATGTTGGCATTATATTAATAACATGCCAATAACTAATATCACAATGTTCGAAAACCTGCCAGTTTACCAATACGTACCCTTCAAGCACGATACAGCATTAACATATTTTTTCGCTTGCTTTGTGCAGTTAATACCGATGCATTTTTATGTAAACATTATCGTGGGAGTTGATGGACTCTTCATGAATTTATTACATTTGATAGGAACGCATATGCTTATATTAAAAGAAGCATTTAAGACAATTAGAAAAGTTTGTTTAAGCCAAATAACTGAAGATGTGTTAACACCAGATGGTTCATACAATTCTAAACAGTTGGAAGAACAAATGATAATAGAAATGAAGAAATGTATTAAGCATCTGCAAATGTTATATAGGTGAGTGTCAAGAATCATAAAAACTTAAAATTCATTACGATTGTTTCAGATCGTCTCAAGAAACTGAAAACATTTTTAAATATCTGTCCCTGTTTCAAACCTTGAGTACATTGTATTTACTATGCAGTACATTATTTCTACTATCAACAGTAAATTTTTGTTATAACTTAATAAGTTGGTTACGAATTTTTGTTTTATATTTTTAGATTTCAGTTTTGGCTAGTGACTTTATAAAATATAGCTTGTATTTAGTTGGCCAAGTGATGCAATTGGGTCTATATTGTTGGTCGGGCAATGAATTAATGATAAAAGTAAAAGTATATAACATTTAGAATAAATATTTGATTATCTTCTTTTAGGCTAAAAACTTATCTGAAGGATTATGGGAAAGCGACTGGTTAGAAACTACGAAATCGTATAAAGTTTGTATGCTGATTACGATGATGAAATTGAGAATTCCTTTACATTTTACTGCTGGGAATTTTATGCCTTTAATTTTGGGAACTTACATTTCAGTAAGTAGAATTTAAACAATAAGCAACAAAATCAAACTCTTATTATTACATAACACCATCTACAATATAGCCTTGTTCCTAGCAATGGCACGCGCCAAGTAATATGAAAGAAATTTCGGTTTTAATGTACACTAGGGACAAATTGTCCTATCATAAATTATACGTTTTCATTCTGTCTAAACTTAATATTCAATGAGACAGTAAATGCACAGATCGGATTTCTACTTTTGAAGAATTTATTTTTACTGCGAATGAATCATCCCATCTATACGTATATATAAAAGAGAAAGCCGTTAGTTACTAATCTCGAAGGCGGCTTATCTCAGTGAAGACGCTCGTGGGAACAGATGTTATAAAGGGTGCGCCACTGTTTTCTCTATTATCTTCGAGGTTCAATATAGATACTTACCCCGGAAAACAGAAGGCAAGTAAGTAGTTCGGGGTAGTTCGATAATGTCAAACGCAAGTAAATTTGTAGGCATAAACAGTTATTTAATAAAAATAAATGTTGGAGACAGTAAATAATAATAAAAATCATAAATATATTTCTAAAGTGACTTGAAAATATTTAAATATTTTGAAATGGACTATACCTGTAGATATCTAGGAACACACTATACCAGTTCCAATCTGCAGACTGTTACCTCACATAAAATCTTACAAATTTATATCAATTAAAATTAGTTGGAAATATAATAATACAGATTGAACCATGCAAATATACTAGGTGGTAAATAATTTAGAAATATGTAACTTTATATCGCGAGCAAAATATGTCGAGTACTTTACGATAACCAAAATTCGTGTCAAATAAATGAAATATCTATACTCAGTTTATCAAGTATAATTTAACTGTTTGACATTTGGAAAACATAGTTACGTTCTGTAACAAATTAAGTTACATGGAACACCCTGGATTTATCCATCCTATGTGAAAGCACATTAATATATAGGATGGATAAATATAGGGTGTTCCATTTAACTTAAAAGAGTTATTGATAGTTGAAAAACTGTAAAGTATAAGCAACTCTTTCTATGTTGGACAAACCAAACAACGTCTCCGCGATCGTATCACACAACACAAAAGTGATGTGAGGGTAAAGCCAAAAGCGTGCGCTTTAGCGAATCATGTCGCCACCCTCGATCATGTGGTTGACTTTAATAACGTCGAGATCCTTTATAAAGGAGCTAACTTCACTAAACGTCTGTTCCTGGAAACCCTAGCCATTCAACTTACTCATGACACTATAAACTCAAAAAACGATAGCTCTGATTGTTTCAGTAATTTGTATATCAGTTTAAAACCTATTCTTGAAAAATGTTTCAATAAAAATAAAATTAATTCTGATAAAAGGTAGTGTGACTGATTTTACGTGAGAGGTAAGTTGGCTGCCTACTCTATTTTGTCTGTATATTATTGTCTATTTGCCATTTGATGTGAGAGGTCATTGGGTTGCATATATTTAGAGGTTTTTCTTAATTGTTTGCATTATTTGAATTTTTGAATATCTTTCTTTGGCGCTTTTCCCGCTTATGATGACCTTATTTCTTGTTTAAATAATCTTTTTGCATTAACAGAAGGGAAAAATGGCTATATGCTATAAAATTTTATTAAGTTTTATTATTATATTAACATGTTATTTTAACATGTTAATATATAAAATATATATTTTATATATTAACATGTAATGATTGCAATTATTGATCGTCGTCTTCAGGTTGGCCAGATGAGTTAAATGTGGTTTCTTCGTGTAACAAATTTTAATAGTTTAATCAGTTCCATTAAAGTTCGTATAATGTGAATATTAATTTTAAATATCAAACACTAAGTATGTTCTATGTTGGCCAACTTATGATGCGGTATTCACAAGGAAAATGAGATGTAATTGCTAATGTAAGTAATTTTTTTTTATTCCTTTAATGTACACCAAATTGATTACTGTAATTTTGCATCTCAGGTTCTGATGAAGGGTTAATTAAATAAACCCGAAACGTCAACAGCAAAATTTGTCTTCGGAGACAAGTTATAGAAAGAGGTTGTTTTTGGAAATTATACATATAAATCAAACAGTTCTATTAATTTCAAATCAGATACCAACCTACTTTCAGTCATTTATTCCAATATTTTAGATAAGTCATAATTGTTGCTGCGTTTTTACTTTATGGCTGCACTTGGTAAGCTGTTTGTACCTTCCTCACTTTAACATTAACAAATAATTTTTTTTTCTGTAAGTCTTTTTCATTAGGTATATCTAAATGTTATATATATTTTAAATCATTTTATCCTGTTAGAATTTTAAAATGTAACGCATTTTTCGCAATTGTCCTTTGTCTAGTTTAAAAAAAAAAGTGTTTTAATTCTAATTTTATTTTAATTCATACAAAGATGAAATCTTAATTACTACATTAATGATTTAATTGTAAGTATATTAGTTCTTAAGTGAATTTTCTTTGTTCATCCAGTGTTTGATCGTTGTTTTTCTTTGAATTGTAGTTAACTCTTTACCTCTTGATGAAGTCATAAATAAATGACAAAATATTGAGGTAAATAAAGAAACTTTGGTTTTCATTGAATACAGACCGCTTACCCGTTAATTTGTTACCCTTTTTCCCTAACGTAGTACGGTCATGTACTTCCGATAGCTGTTTTATATTCGTGGAATGAGCGAGTTGTAGGGGGGTGATTAGGCGGATTGGGGGCGTGGCCTGTGCAGCGACTCATAATTAGTATAAATACGAAGTTTCATTGTTATTAAACAGTTAGTCTTTGGGCTATCGTCAACCAAGTAACATAATCAGGAGTGAAAAGTGAAATATGGAAAAAATCGAATATCGTGCCGTTATAAAGTTCCTTACCAGGCAAGGAAAATCAGTCGCGACCATAATGAATGAGATGTCATTGGTTTACGGCGACTCTTGTCCAGGAAAAACCATGGTGTACAAGTGGCATAGTTTATTTAAACAAGGAAGGGAATCCGTTGAAGACGACTCGAGGCCGGGCAGGAGCATTGAGGTGACCACTTATCCAAAAAGTTGAAAAAATTGTACTCGAAGATGCTCGACTAAAGAAGAAACAATTCGCAGAAATGGTTGGAGTATCCGATACAACAATTTTTTAAATCCTACACGATCATCTCGGCATGTCTAAGGTCAGCGCAAGATGGGTGCCGAGAATGCTCACGCCGCCGCAAAAACAACAGCGCGTAGAGTGTTCGCGTGCATTTTTGGACCTCTGTAATGAAGACAAGGATGGTGTATTGAGTCGAATTGTTACTGGAGACGAAACTTGGGTTCATCATTATGAACCTGAGTCCAAACAAGACTCCATGCAGTGGCATGAAAAGGGCACAGCACCTCCCAAGAAATTTAAAGTGTCGCAATCAGCTGGGAAACTCATGGCAACGGTATTTTGGGACTCGGAAGGAATATTGTTGATTGATTATAAAGATAAAGGTGTTTCTATAACCGGAGAATATTACGCCTCAATATTAGAGGGGAGGACAGACTGCCCAGATCCCCAGAGAGGCTTGCCTTAACCGGCCGGCCCGTGGACACTATTAGACCACAACCTGAAGACCACGGTGGCACTGCACATGCCAAAGGTATGCATGGCTGGGGGAGAAACCCAGTTCCTAATGTGCAGGACTTCGGATACCTAGGCGACCTCCGAATTTAACTAGCCTTACCCTAGTATTGCAGGGCTCTGCTGGGGTGGACCGAGTTTTTCCCTAGCTATTCGAACAGAATGAGTAATGTAAACAAAAATTTGAAACCGGATGGAGTAACTGACGATGACGAACCAGCAAGGAACAAGGATTTGTTTGAGAGCTTATTGGAAAGGAAGGTCGAAATGCCAAGTGAGGCTGAAGGCGCGGGTACCGACAAGAGCATGGAGGAGATGATTTTCGGGAGGAGAAGCTCCATTTCAAGAACCCCCATCCCGAAGTGTACAATGTGATAGAGATGTTGCCACGTGCAGTGAATCAGGAGACATGCCGGAAACAGTATGGCAAGATGACGACCAGCTAACTAGCCCAACATTTAAATTTATGGGCGAAACAACCGAGCAGGAAATGGACACGGCTACAGCCTCTAGCCAGGGAGAAACGGAATTGCCAGAGGATGATCGTGATAGGGACGAAAACTATAAAGCTCTCAAAAAACGAAAGAGAAATACACCTCCGCCGAAAGGAAAAATAGTAAAACTTGGCACTAATGGCGAATGGGAGCAAGTAAGGATAATGATTACGAAAGTTTTAAACCGTACAAGGGAGCTTAAGAAACTGGTTAACGAGAGCACAAAAACCATCCTGGGCAAGAATGCGAAAAACCTACGAAGACAACCGAGACCCTCTCATGGAAAAGACACCCAGAATAAAAGTGGACAAAAGCACACAAACTGTTTCTATCTGCTCCTCTGTAGGAATCCAAACTGAAGCTAGTAATATAGACACTGAAGAACTGAGAGCGAAAGATAAAAATAGAGGCGAGATACAGGAGGCTTTAAGAACGGGAGATGGTTTCGCAGGCATCGAGAAGTTTTTGGACGAATCATGGCCACAGGGAATCTATACTAAAACGGGAATAGAAACACTGAACACCACTTATATGACCTCGAAAGGGGATCTCGCACTCCTTTTGAACCCGAAAACCTCGAAGGAGAAAAAAGATTGAGAACCTGCTGTTGGTACACCCTGACATAAAGGATTTTACCACGAAAAGTGTAGGTCAAATAGACTACGCAATTAAGTCGGTAGCCACTAAAAAGAAGGGCCAAGAAACTAAAGAAAAAACCACTGTGCTCTATTTTCTACTCATCGACATTAATAGAGATGGTGTAAACAATATAGAAGAGGTGTATAATATTATCACAGACCTACTAAACACCATCCAAGTACACCCAACGGATAAATTGAAACTTTTTGTGTCTGAGGGCTTAAACGTAGGTTATGTAAGAAAAATTTGTGAATACGTGTTCGCGAATACAGGAGTGTCTGTCGTGCTATTAACAGCACAGAATAAATATAAGCCTATAACGAATAAAGAGAAGCGATCCCCAACGGAAAAGGTAATTGTAAAAAGTGGAAACACTGGATACGCCAATATCCTCAAAACAGTCAAGAGAGGAAAAATCTAGGACCCAACGTTCCATCACGAAAATGATCAGGATCCTGCAAACAAATCTGGGCAGAGGAAGGCTGGCACACGATATGGCATATACCGTCGCATGTGAAAAAAACATCGGCATGATTATAATAGGCGAGCCAAACAAAAAATTAGCCAAGGACCATAACTTTATAACTTACTTTAAACTAAATGTTGCTGTTCATGTTAAAAACAAGAATATTGGTATCATTGGCCATACAGTGGGGGATGGTTACGTTTGCTTGATGTGGAAAAAATGGTGCCTCTACGGGTGCTATTGTTCTCCGAGTATTTCCTTTGAGGCATTTAAAACCTACACGGATACAGTGTTGCAAGACGTTAAATCTAGAGGTACAGACGCTATTGTAGCAGGAGACTTTAACTCAAAAGCTCAGATGTGGGGGTCCCCCTTTACGGACAAGAGAGGGAATATCTCATGGAATGGGCGGCAGAATTAAACCTAAGTGTCATGAATGTGGGCGACACACCAACATTTGAACGGGAAGGTAGGGGATCATCCTGCATCGATATTACCTGGGCCATAGAAGGTATGGTGAATAGAGTATCAAACTGGAAGATTCTAACTGGCCAGGTGTACACCTACCATCGACACATATATTTCGATGTGGAGACCGATGAAAAGAAACCCGAAAATAAAACCAAGATACACCGAATTCTGGATAAAAAGGAGTTTACACAAACTCTGAAGCACCGTTTTGAGGGGAGCAATACTAAGGTGACCCCCAGCAGCTTTACTGCTAGAATAAAAAAAATTAACAAAGAATGCACTATCTCCTTGCCACGAAAGGATAGAATGGCACCATATTGGTTTGACGATAACATACAAGAAGCCAGGAAAGAATGTATAATCGACTCCGGCGCAAGTTTACTAGAAAAACAAGGCAAATCCAAAGTAACTCACCGTCAACTGAAAAAATGGAGTATAAACAAGCCAGAAAGAAGTTAGGGAAATTAATTCATAAATCCAAACGAAAGCACTGGTTTAAGCTACAGGAAGACCTAGAGCGTGATATCTGGGGGATGGCTTTAAAATAGTCATGCGCCACCTGGGTAGTTTACCTCCCCCCTACAATCCACCGATGGAACTTAGGACACGGATAGTCAGGGAGTTGTTTCCGATCAAGGACTCTTACATCGAGAAAACTACTAGCATAATGACGGATGTGACGCCTTTCACGAAGTTGGAGTTAGCAGAAGCAGTTTCTACAATGAAATTAGGCAGAGCCCCGGGGTCTGATCATATAACCGCGGAAGCAGATAAAATCATGGCTGAAGTGATTCCGGATGCTCTACTGGTCGTTTTTAACAAACTGCTTAGTCAGCAGCGGTTTCTTGGACAATGGAAAGTAGCCACAGTGGTTCTATTGTGGAAGGGAAAACCGATGGACTCCCCTTCAGCTTATAGACCAATCTCCCTGCTAAGCGTAATGGGTAAGCTGTTTGAGCGGCTAATAAAGAGCAGATTGGAGAAGGAAATTGACAAAAGCGGAGGACTTTCAGATAGACAATTTGGCTTTGTTAAAGGACTCTCGACCACTCATGCAATCGCGGCAGTGGTGAAAACGGCCAGTACCTCTACTAGGAGGTGGGTTGCCGCTATAACCCTGGATATTAAAAACGAGTTTAATACAGCTTCTTGGAGAAGGATATTAGATGAATTGACAAGAAGAAACGTGTCCGTTTACCTCATCAATATCATTAGGGATTATTTCAGTGATAGGAAAATCGCTTTGAGCGCAGAAACTTGCTTGGATGTCAGTGCCGGAGTACCGCAGGGTTCCGTACTGGGTCCCAAGTTGTGGAACACCATGTACGACGGTGTTCTGAATCTGGAATGGATGGAGGGAGTTACAGCTATAGCCTACGCGGATGATTTGGTAGTAGTGGTACCGGCAGAAGATCCACGGGAATTAACTTTTAAGGCAAACGAATCATTCGAAAAAATCTCCGACTGGATGCAGTGGAATGAGCTACAGATAGCCCCCCAAAAATCAGAGACAGCTATACTCAAAGGACCTCGTAATATTGCAAATATCAGCTTCGAATTACTCGGTGAGAAAATAAACCCTAAAACGGAACTCAAATATTTGGGAGTTATTCTTGACAGAAACCTGACTTTTGGACCACACGCGAAGTATATCTCTGGGAAGGCTGAATCTAGCCTAGCAGCCTTACAAAAAATCCTGTCAAATGTAGCAGGCCCGGGAAGCAAAACGAGGGAAATGCTGTACGCGGTGATTAAATCCCAGGTACTCTACGCAATGCCGGCCTGGATTGGAACTCTGGATATTAAAAAGCACAAAGATACGATAGAAAAAATTCAAAGACGGACTATTTTAAGAGTTATAAGTGGATACAGAACAGTGTCAGGATGCACGGCGCAGGTGATCGCTGGTATTCCACCAATCACATTAATAGCGCAAGAACAGCAGATGATTTTCCTTTCTAAAGGAAGACAGTCAGCACTGACAGAACAGCAGCAGAGGGAAGTGACCTTTAAAATATGGCAGCGACAGTGGACCAAACTGGAATCTGTGGCAGCGTGGACCAGGACCCTGATACCCGATCTAATTCCTTGGGTTAAATGTAAATTTCGTAGGACGGATTACTTCCTAACGCAGTTCCTTTCAGGACACGGGCATTTCTACTCATACTTGAAAAGGTTTGCCCTGGCAAAAAGTGACTCGTGCGTGTATTGCGGCGAGACCGACACCCCCGAACATGCAATCATATTATGTAACAAATGGAGTAGAGAAAGGAAGGAAATAGAAAAGTCGATCGGAAAGAAATTGCATGCTAATAAAGTTATTGCAACAATGATTGAAAAGGAGGACAACTGGAAGACAATAGCAGCGCTTATAACGAAAGTATTATCTTCGAAGGAGGCGAAAGGAAGAAACAGGCGCATTGCTGAATAAAAATAAAAATAATGGAACCGAGGGGGAGTAGACTACACCGAGAGCACCCGAACTCCTAATCCTCATTCATGAGGGAGGGGAGAAGTAGGACGGAGCATCAAAGACAGCCCAATCACCCTTAAAGAAATGTCCATACCGACGGTACCGAGGGTGAGGAAGGGCGGTTCAACTGGGCCACTTGTTGGAGGCTGCGGCCTTTCTACGCCCTATAAATAAAAAAAAATATATTAGAGCGACTAAAAGAAGCCATTAAAGAGAAAAAACGGGGAAAATTGACGAAAGGTGTGCTGCTTTTGCACGACAACGCGCCCGTCCACAAGAGCCGCGTTGCGTTAGCTGCCCTGCATAAGGTGGGCTTCGAAATTGTGAATCACCCACCCTACAGCCCAGACCTGGCCCCGAGTGATTATTACCTGTTTCCGAAAATGAAAAAAGAGCTGCGGAGTAAAAAATTTACTGCCGATGATGAAGTCAAGGAGGCAGTTTCGGCGTATTTTGCAGATAAAGAGAAATCATTTTTTTATGAGGGTATAAATAAATTAATTGAAAGATGTGAAAAATGTATGTCTTGCAGGTGAATATATTGAAAAAGAAAAATAATTTGGTTTTTTTATTTCCACCTCTTATCCCCCATTCCGCGAATATAAAAACGCTTCCTCGTATATATATAATATATAGCGCAAAACACGAAATGTCAGGGTAATCGGTCTGTTGTTGAAATCAAAAACTCATTTATTCATAAGCTCAATATTTCGTTATATTTTAACTCAGGAGCATGCTACAAAGGTATACAACAAATTATATAAACAGTGAATTTGTGTGTGTGTGAATTACTTACAATTTGAGTTTCAAAAATGTTGATCTCTGTATGACATGTGTAAAATTAATCGGCACTAACGAGGAAAACACATTAAAATTGTTGTTTTAATTATTAAAAATTATAATTTTATTAAAATTGAAATTTATATCAATAGATTAAAACTTCGAATGTGCAAGGATAACCAATGTGAGAACGGACGAAATTTCTTGTTGTTTTTTTAAAAAAGAGGAGTAAGAAATTATAAAGTATTTTAAATTGCAAAAATGATACGTGGTTTAACTGAAAAGTTAAAGTTGTCGTTGTAGTTGTAAAACGTTCGAATAGATTATATTTAATTGACTGGTATCAGTTTTGAAATTTATACTATTGTGATTGTTGTTGATGTGAACCATTTCTAAAAATAAACATTTTTTGTAATTATTTTCAGTTTCTAAAATTTTAATTCTACTGTAATCAAAAATATGATCGTGCTTTATGCTATGTGACGCCAGTGCGCATGTAACCTTGCCAATCCTACAATCGCTTTTATGTTGGGTTATTCGGTGTTTTAATAGTTGCGATGTTTGACCTATGTAGAAGATATTGCAATTATTACACGGTATGCTATAAACAGTGTTACAAATTTCTAAGGTTGGGATTTTATTCTTAGGTTTCGTTAATATATTACGTATAGTGTTGGTGTTGTATTTGGCGATTTTGATATTATTAAATGATTTAAAGGTAGCAATTATTTTATCAGTTAAATTGTGAATATAAGGTATCTTTCTGAAGATGACAACTTCGTTAGCAATCGGAGCAGTCGTCAGCTGCGCAATCTGCGAGAAGTTGGCATCCAAGCACCCCGATTAATATGCTTCTTTCAAAATATTAGTACTTCTAACCATCTTGGAGGAGATAAAGAACCCTAATCTATGGCCATGTATTGATCGTTTTTTATTGAATCTTGGGCAGAAAAAGAGACTCCAGTAAATTCGAAAGATATTGCTTCGGATTAAGGCTAGTAGATCAAACTACAAAATCCAATGAAGTTAATAACAGAACTATCCTGATACACCAAAATGTGCAATGTCTTACTACTTCGATTAATGCAATAGAACAGCTAACTATAGAAAAAGGAGGTAAAATTCTCTGCTTGACTGAACATTGGCTGTCTGCATCACAGTTGGCTGTAGTAAACTTAAACGGACTCAGGGTGATCTCTTGTTGTTGTAGAGATGAGGGGCGACATGGTGGATCTGCACTTTTTATTGATATTAACAGTTGTTGCAATATCTATATATCGACCTCCCTCCGGCAATGTAGAATTTGTTTTTTTAACGTAATGGAGGATATTCTACAAAAATTATATAATGAAAATAAATTGTTCCTGATTGCAGAGGACTTCAATATTGATACTTTAGTAGTTACTCATAACAGTAAATATTTTTGAAATTTACTACAGATGTACGGATTGGAATTACTTATTCAGGAAGCAACGAGAATAACATATATCTCCGCAACATATTTGGATAATATCATCACGAACATAAATGATGTAGAAACATTTAATCCACTTTCTCACATATCTGATCATAATTCAACACAAATTTGCGATTTTGCTATTGGTGCAGTTCCATTAGTTACATCTAAAATGTTGCGAGATTACAGCATCGCTAATGTACAAAACTTTATGGATAAGTTAAGTCCTGAAGAATGGACCGACGTATACGCAGATGTCAACGTTGATTGTAAGTGGAATTCATTCATGAACCTATTAACATATTATATCGAGATGTGTTTCCGATCCGTAAGATACCTGATGAAAGGAAACGAATGGTCCAATACACGCCTGAACTCAGCAGTTGCAAAAATAAATTAGATATCTTGTTGGTGCTGCAAAAATATATACCAGAAGCTGTAACAGAATATGTAGAGACAAAACGCAAATATAACACACTATTAAAACAAGTCAGTAAACAACATTATAACAATAGAATTACCACATCTAGTAATAAAACAAAAACAATGTGGAATACAGTTAAAGAATGCACACAAAATCCCAGAAATAAAAAAATGTGGTTGATGAAATACCATCCGCAAATAGCTTTAGCGAATATTTTATTAACTCCTTACCAATAACTACTATGACCGCAAGCACAGTGGTTCCGACTTTTCCTTCCAACGATAGATCAATGTTTCTATATCCTACAACTGAAAGAGAAATTCTTACAGTTGTTGATGAGATTGAAGGCAAAAGATCCGCAGGTGAAGACGGTATTCCAGTGTTTTTAATGAAAACGTGTATAGCTGCATAGGTAAAACCCTTATGTGAAATTGTGAACGCTGCTATAAAAGCTGGAACTTTCCCTGAACAGCTACAAATAGCTTTGATCAAACCAATGCATAAAAATGGCGATCCCATGTTGGAATCAAATTATCGACCTATAAGCATATTATCGGCGTTCTCAAAAGTTTTTGAGAACATAATTTTTAAGAAAATATCTAATTTTATGCCATCCTGTAACTTATGGAATTCATCACAACATGGATTTCTCAAAGGACGAAGTACAGAAACAGCGTTATTTGAATTTACAACTGAGATCTTGGACAAACTAAATTCTAGTAACCTTGTATGTGGTATCTTTTTAGATTTCACGAGAGCCTTCGATAGGGTGAATCATAATATACTTTTAACTAAACTGGAGAGGTACGGCATTCGAGGAAATGCTCTTAGGTAGATTCGTATCTGGGTAACAGAAAACAACGTGTCGTAGTTAATAGAAATAAAAACATGGAGAGTTCTCCGGTAAAAAATGTAAACGTGGGCGTCCCCCAGGGAAGTGTTTTAGGGCCTCTTCTGTTTCTCATTTTTGTGAATGATATGCCAAATAGGTTCGACTGTTTGGAGTGTAGAGAGTTTAGCTACGCAGATAATACCTGTATAATCGTTACAGGAACCACGTTAACTGAAATTAGCTCTAATGCATCGAAGTGTACGGACATAGCGCACTACTAAAATCAAGTGCGTCCTATTTAAGACGAAAAGGTACTATCGCAATCTAACAGTAATCAGATTTGGTACAAGTGATGGGAGTGTTGTAAATCTACTAATGTTTCTGGGTTCTAGTTTAGATGAAACCCTGTCTTTCAAAGATCATGTGCAGTATGTAAACAAAAAACTAAGCAGTGTGTGTTACGGAATAAGAATTCTAGTTGAAAAAGCTGACACCAATGTGATGAAAACAGTTTAAACAACAACAAACTTTTACTCTGTCATGCAGTACGCTATAATATTGTGGGGTAATTCAATAGATTCTCAGCAAACTTTTATTAAAAAAAAAAAGTGATACGCATTATGTATAGAATGACGAAAACTGAAACATGTCGTGGAATTTTTAAAGCAAATGGCTTATGAACCTTTTACGGGCTGTATATATATCGTTGTTTAGTATTTCTATATAACAATAAGCAGACACATTTTAATGTTAATGTTAGTAACATGGATACAAGAGTGAAACAATTTAGTTACCCAATACACAGACTTACAAAGTTAGAATCAGGAGCTTTGTATTCCTGCATGAGGTTGTTTAATGGCTTACATTTAGATATTAAGAAAAGTTTCTCTTGACCTTTAAAGGTAAGGTTTTCAAGTTTCTCATAGAGCTCGAACCCTACTCTGTAAATGAATATTATACATAATTTTGTTGTTGTTGTTCAATAGATGTATATATCTACGTATTTTTTTATTATGTATGTATATGAACTGGCCGGCTCCAGTGCCGCTACCGTATGCGGAAATGGTACAGCCAGTGACGCCAGCTGTCCGCTGACCCCCACTTTTCCTTTTCCCTTTCCTTTCTGTTCCCAGGTACAGATCGGCAAGCGTTGCGGCGACTCCGGGAGTGTCTACGAACCGACTGCTCTTCTCATCCGGCTGGGGAGTAGGCTGATGTGAGCTTGCTCTGCCGACGAGGATCCGCGACGCATTGTGAGGAACCAGCCATTTCGGGCTGATCTGGGGGTAGAGGGAGGATCTGAGGGTACAGCCGTTCTTGACTATTCCGGCCCGCCCCTCCATACACGAAGCGCTGGCGGACAACTCATCATGGCAACATCATCAAATCAACAGAGAACACCGAAGAACAACGCCGAAGAAAGCCCCAACGGTGGATTCAGAACACCAATGGCGCAGCACGTTGGGTCGCCAGTTACCATAGATCTGACGACATTCAACATTGTGCAACCAGTAGAGAACTGCGACGACACCGCACTGATTTCCGAGTTTTGGCGTCGCGAAGAGGAGCAACTGCAGAAATGCATAAGCGTGATTAAGACGATGAAGACGGCTATTGGCAGGCAGAAGAACGTCTCCATGGACGTTAAGAACGACCTAAAGGAGCTAAAAGAAGCAGTGGATATGATCTCCAACTGCAGGAACAGATGGAAGAAAGCCGAACTACAAGCAAGGGAGCGCGCTCAAAAGGCTTCAGCACCTACAACAGAGACGCAAGCTACTTCTGCTACGGTCAACGACAACGTAGAGAAGAAGAAAACGCATCCTTCTGAGAATGTATGGATGAAGGATCGGGCTGGCAGAAGAAAACAAGCCCAAGAAGAAAAGAAGGCGGCTGCAAAAGCTTCTGACAGCAAACAGCAGCAGAAGACAGTTAGCGGTCAGAGCAAGGACGACGGTATCGACAGAAAAAAGCAGAAGAAGAACAAACAGAAGAATCGAAACACGAAGCCTCGACTAGATGCGCTTCTTGTAAAACCCGCGCAAGGAAAGCCGTACGCCGAAGTACTGCGAGAACTACGCAGCAACGCGAAACCGGAACAGATGGGTACCGAGATTAAAGCGGTCCGCAAAATACGTGCGGGAGATATGCTGCTGGAACTAGGACCCAGCACCAAGGATACTGCAGGTATCAGCAGCGCGCTGAAAAAGATCCTGGGCGAGAAGGCTAACATTAGCACTCTAGAGCCCAAAGAGACTTTGGAATTCAGAGATCTAGACTGCTTGACGACAACGGAGGAATTCTGCGCAGCAGTCAAAGCAAAGATAGGAGTCAGTGACGCCAACGTGAAGATTAACCTCACCAACGCGAATAGCAGAGGGCTGAGAATGGCTATAGTCCAACTGAGTCAGCGTCAAGCCCTTAAGCTGCTGGAAACTCCACGAATAAAGATCGGCTGGATAAACAGCAGAATCAGACGCAAGGTAGAAGTCGTCAGGTGCTTCCGCTGCTTCGGCTACGGACATCGACAGGCTGCTTGTCCCGGGCCAGACAGGAGAACACAAGGCCTATGTATCAACTGCGGAGAAAAAGGCCACCAACGGAAGGATTGCAAGAACAAAGCATAATGCTTCCTCTGCACGGGAGACACCGCGACACGCAGCCATGTCCCTGGTTCCGGCGCATGTCTCTCTTTCAGAAAGGCATTAGATCAGGCAAAGAAGAGTCAATGATCAGAATCCTACAAGGCAACATGCACCGAAGCAGAACAGCAGACGATCTCCTCATCGAACTACAACTGGACACCGGAGTAGATCTGCTGCTTATCAGTGAACAATACCGGGATAAGGAATGCACCGGATGGTACAGGGACACACTCGGCACTGCAGCTATATGGATCCCTGACACGAATACAATCATCGTCGACAACCACTGAGCCCGAAACGGATACGTGTGGGTAAAGAGCGGCACCATCACCTACGTGAGCTGCTATCTCACACCTAACGAGCCGACAGCGGACTTTCAGGGCAAGCTCGACAACCTGGAAGACGACCTTCGAGAAATGGCAGGGTCCGTTATTCTAGGAGGAGACGTGAACGCCAAAGCCGTGGAATGGGGTATGGAATACACCGATTCCTGAGGGAGACGTATACTGGACATGGCGGCCAGACTCGGACTCAGCGTGGTAAATGTCGGAGACAGTACCACGTTCAGACGACCAGGCTACGGAGAGACGATACCGGACATTACATTGGCCTCGGAGGACATTGTGCGGGACATCGTGGACTGGCGAGTCATGGAGGATTACACCGGAAGTGATCACCAGTACATAAGCTACAACGTGACGAGGCAGCAGCCGATCAGGCGAAATCCTGCTCAGCCCGGTCCTCGATGGAACGTAGCGAAGTTGGATGAAGATGCCCTGGCTCATGCAATCGCTCGGGGAAAGGATGCCGTCATGAAATGTTCTGGTTCGGCGGAGACAATTGCGGACGCGACGATGGCCCTCATACGTCGCGTCTGTGACGCCTCTATGCCGCGGAGAAAAAACACAACAGAAGATCTGCGTATTGGTGGAACGACGAGATTGCGACTCTCCGGAAAAGATGCTTACAGCTCAGATGGAGAATAACCAGAGTGAGACGACGAGATCCGAACGCGGGAGAACTAGAGTCCGAGGACTTTAGGAACGCCAAGAGGGATCTCAAGAACGCCATCTACAGAAGCAAGAAACGTAAGTGGGAGGAGCTGCGGCAGGACGTTGACAACGACTCATGGGGCCTTGGGTACAAGATCGTCATGCAGAAGCTTACGACGAAGACGGCGAATCCAGTCGTCGAACGAGATCGGGTGCGGAACATAGTTGACACGTTGTTCCCTACCCATCCGGAGAGAACTGCGGAAATGGAGGACGAGCTATTGAACGACATCCCGCTTTTTAGCGGAGATGAACTGTCAAGAGCGGACTCCCTACAAAATCGGAAGGCACCTGGACCCGACGGAATTCCGACTGAAGCTCTCAAGATTGTGGCGCGCGTCTGCCCAGATCTGCTTCTGAACATGTACAACCGCTGTTTAACAGAAGGAGCGTTCTGCAAGATATGGAAGATACAGCGACTAGTGCTGATAAGCAAAGGCAAGGGCGATCCGACCACGGCATCGGCATACAGACCGCTATGTATGCTCGACACGGCTGAAAAGCTATTAGAAAGACTGCTCAAAACGCGACTGGAGAGCAGCATAGACGACGCGGGAGGCCTGTCCGAGAGACAGCATGGCTTCAGGAAGGGCACTCCACCGTCGGCGCCGTAGCGCAGATAGTGGAAACCTTCGAAGCCGCTCAAAGCGGAAATCATTACTCGAGACCCCTAGTGATGCTCGTCACATTGGATGTAAGAAACGCCTTCAACTCGGCGAGATGGGACGTCATGTTGGACGCTTTGCAGAACACGTTCGACACGCCATCCTATTTACTTAGGATGATACGCAGCTACCTTAGCGACAGGAAGCTGGTCTACGACACCGCAGGCGGGTCGTGCACGAAGATAACAGTGGGAGCGGCGCAGGGCTCCATACTTGGCCCCGACTTATGGAATGTGTCCTACGACGGGATCCTCCGAATGGAGCTGCCGCAAGATGCGTATCTGATAGGATACGCAGACGACGTAGCGGCAGTCATCCTAGCGCGTCACGAGGCGGATGCCCAGAGAAGGCTCAACCAGGTAATGAGAAGAGTCACCACATGGATGGACGAACACGGCCTGACCCTGGCAACGGAGAAGACCGAGGTCGTTCTACTGACCAGGAGAAGAATCCCTAGGGAAATCGAGATGACGGTGGATACGGAAGTCATAACCACTACACCTCGGACTGCGGCTCGACAGCAAGATGACCTTCTTCAGCAACAGATACAGTCGTCGAACGATAAGGCCGCTAAGGTAACGACGATGCTGAGCCGACTAATGGCCAACATAGGAGGACCGACGGCAAGTAAACGCCGGCTTCTAATGACCGTCACCCATTCCATACTGTTGTATGGAAGCGAGATCTGGGCTGACGCACTACAGCAGGACAAGTACAGAAAGCATATGGCTTCAGTACAACGACGGGGAGCAGAAGAGAAGAGAGTCTACGAGACACGACGAGACGTCGGTGCACGACAAACAAGAGCGGACGCTAAAGCGCTCACACGACAACGTTGGCAAGAGCACTGGCAGAACGACACGAGAGGATGGTGGACGGCCAGATTCATCCGCAACCTTACGGAGTGGATGGATCGAGACCACGGCGAGGTAAATTACTACCTCACCCAGTTTTTCAGCGGACACGGGTATTTCAACGCATACCTGGCTCGAATGGGTAAAGCAGAGAACGCGACATGCCAGTATCACGACTCTGCGGAAGATGATGCTCACCACACCTTCTTCGAATGCGAGAGGTGGAGTGACTACAGAGACGCTCTACAAGACGAAGTAGGACCTCTAACGCCGGATAACGTCGTGCAAACGATGCTGTCCGGACACCATCACTGGCAGAAGATCGCCACGTTCGTCGAGAAGGTGCTGAAGGAGAAGAAGAGAGAGACCCAAGCAAGGGAGGCAGCCGACCGAGGCTAACTACGAGGTGCCATCCTGAAGTAATGCGACCAGCGGTTCCGGGATGGATTCTACACCTGACAAAGTGATGATTTTTAGTGGGTGCGAGCCCCACACACCGGGGACGGGTCTCGTCCCTGATGGTGCGTTTAGGCATTTTTCCTCACTTAAAACAAAAAAAAAAATTATTATTATTATCTACAATAACTCACCTCTTCGGAGCACACGAAGAAAAATCTCGGTTGAAATTACCCATCCGTTTTGAACTGAAGCATTAAAACGAAGATAGTTTCTAAGAGAATATAAAAGGTATTTGCGAACTTTGGACGGTTAAATCCACTAAACTAGTGATAGTCCTTCAAAGACCAAAAATACTAAGCCAGCAAGGTTTTCAACCGTAGACAAGACTCTAAACGTGTTGTTCACATGAACGACGAGCGGGAAGTGACTTCAAGAATGGAAATAGGCGTTACCACAAGAAATTGTCCAACAGCAGGGAATTATGAAATGAATTAGGAAATTTTTAAAACTAACGGTTGGCTACGCTGAGAGACGAACGCGGAAGACAGAACCTAAATTCAGATAATAATAAACATTTGACATCTAACTCCCACAAAACGTATTGAAAATGAATTCGAAGAGAATTACTGATAAAACAGGTAAATATACTTTCAAAACTAAAGGAGTGCCATGAAATACGACCGGAAAAATCCGAGTTAAACTGAATTTACAGGTTAATATGAAGAAGATCAAGAACAAGAGCCGTATGTTAACAACTTGCCAGTATAATGCGGACAAAGGGGAAATAATAAGCAAACCACTAACTTACCATAAGGGAACATGAGAGAAACACATGAAATACATATTTAATGAACTGTCGAAGGAATTAGAAGTCAGATCGAAGCATATCGCAACCTAAAAACTGTATATCGTAAGGTAAACGAACATTTACTCGTAACAATGGGCCAGACACGGGGATGGTACGCGTAACAATAAAACATTAAATATTTAAATCAATACTTTTCTAGGCGGAACGAAGTCTGCTGGGCCAGCTAGTATGTTTGTATATAAACATTACAATAAGTTAAATAACATTTGGGATTTATGTACTACCATGTTTCGAATGAATACAGTTACAAACTTCTTTTGGATTAGTTATGTACGTTAGACATATGTATATCATGTACTAATTTAGTATCCAATCTATTCATTGTTGGTATCACATTCACCTTTACAAGCCTTAAGTTCTGTGATATTATTTTTTGTGATCAGAAATTTCTGGCATAATTTTTTGTCACTGTTCTAGTGCTTTTTCGTCTTGAAGGGATGCCAAAATCGATTTCATGACATTAAATCATGATCAAAGTCAATACGGTTGTTATAGATTCAAGTAAATAGAGTTGTATTCTGCAGATTTCGCTACTGTTTATATTTACACAGCGAATTTTATCTGGTTTACGATACACGCAATAATGAATAATTTTATGAGGTAAATTTGATTTATTATGTCAAATTCAAATCGACATGTGTAGAAACGACATGCATATGCCACATACATAGGAGAAAATATTTCGAGCGCTATCGGGTTTGTCATCGGCAGTTAGCTAACGTGTATAAAAATGCCACAGTCGGTGAGTTCGCTTAACCGCTCACTATGCGTAAATTCATTGACATTTTCCTGGATCTATGTAAAATTGCATGCTTACGCCGCTGGTGTGTGCATCGAATTTCCCATCTCTAATAATGTGCGAGTAGGTAAACTGTGGGGGTATCACCGCAGCCAGTCCTCGTGGACAGCCTGTATAAACCAGGCACTATATACGACCACCCGATGACTAATCACTCGCCCGTCGGCACGCTGTATAATGTACACACTAGAGGTGTGTCCATTGCCCGCGAGATGGCGCTGTTGACCTCCTTTGGATGCAAAATGGCGCTGGTGACCACCGTTAGATGCAAGATGGCGCTGGTTGCCTCCGTTAGACACTAGATGGCGCTGGTGGCCTCCTTTAGATACTAGATTGCGCTGGTGGTCCGCTTTAGCTGCCAGAGCCCCTTCGGCTCCCGAGGAGAACGCCTCCTGCGGAGAAGACCCTCCAGGCCCCCACAGGAGAAGGTCTCCTGGTGACGTAATCACCAGAGCAGGTGTCCGGGATGAAGCAATCCCAAAATCGGAATTCTTAGAATTTATGCCACTCGAATCTGTTTGCGCCAGGGGCGCAGATGTCCCGCCCGCCAGCGAACAGGGTTTGGATGGGCCACTATGGGGTGTGATCCGAAATTAACGTCCTTTTGGCTATAATTCGTACGGCTACGGAGTTGGAGCACGCGATCTTGACCACAATCATACAACTGTTTGTTTTAGTAAGTCAATGTCAGTGTATGCGTTAACATATATTATTTCTTCTGGGAATGCGTGAATATTACCCCTTAATACATATCAGTTAGCTGTGCTATCGAAAATGAACGCTAATCCTTTTAATAAAGATTCCAACCAGAAATCGCTTACCTTTATGTACTCGTTTCCTCAATATCGTAGAAAAGAGTACGCTACATTATTAATCGGGAACTTCAAGAAGATGAATCAATGTACTGCTGCGATAATTGTTAGTTTTAATGAATGTACGGTAGATATTGTAATCTTTTATTATATTTAATTCCTACATTTGTCTTACCTGCTAGCTGCAGCGCTTATCTGCAGATGTTCGAGAAAGCTGATGTAGGGTTACGCGATACTTACATGCGACTATATTTAGATTTGTACTACCTAACAATAGAGTATTACTCTAATAGTGTAATGTATAATATGTAAAACAAATGTCTTGATAGAACACGGCCGACCCTCCGCTAGTATATTTATACTCGTATGTACACTTTGTAATTATCATAAATGAAGATATAATTATAACATCGTACAATATAAGAGAGCGTTATTATCTGAATTGCAAAATAAGTAATGAACTAGTATTTGATAAGTAAACCTGACGCTCCATTTTATTCAATATAAGAAAGATATTTGTTGCTAAGCTAGATATTCCCGCCAAATTTATAACTAGGTAAATCGCGCAAGCTCAGCGTTCTTAAAAATCTGAAACACATGTATGTTGAAATCGCAAAATGGGCGTTCTTAGACTTTATGCACCTGTGTAAACATCCGGGAATAATGTATTCGCAAGCTCAGCATTCGTAGAATTTAAGCACCTGTGTAAATATTCAGACTTGATGAATCAGCATTTTCATCAATATAAAAGGGGGCGATCGTATGGATGTTTATCAGTTTGCAGTTTGTTATTCTGCAAGTACATCCTCATCTTACATCAGGTAAGTGTTATTTATTACAATTTTAATATAATTTGTTACATTTTACAATTTTAATATAATTTCTTACCTTTATGCAATTTTAATAGAAGTGAATGTGGTACAATTTAAGGTTAGATAAAAATGGCATCTGAAATTGCAAAACAAATGATCGTGGCGATGGAGCGCGTAAAAGCGTCTCTTCGTAGAGGCGATGATGTTACACCGTTCATCAGTATGTGCTCTGCTAACCTCAGGCTTCTGAATCGGGCTCTGAAGGCATCCAACAATGTGGGAGAGCGAAGTAACCTCCAGACGGCTATTTGTCGGATGTTAGGCTACCGTACCTTCTTCAAAGCGTTGGAAATTCGCGGAGGTGGCAGGATCCAGAGCGAAAGGATTCGCTGGCACGAGATGCAATCGGCCTTTGCTAGTAGAATTCGAACGGGTTGTATCGTCAACTTACGCCATGTGGATCCGAGAACTTTCCTCGATGATGCCAGATGTATGTTTGTACGCCGTCTGACGAATGAATTGAAGAAGGTACAGGTTCTGAAAGTGAACGTAATATTTACTGAAAACTTTGCCGTTCAGGATCGGAAAGAGTTGAATCACCTAGCTACTAGAAATAGGGTTATAAGTGTGGATACAAACCCGGTCCAATGGTACGGCAACTTCGTTACAGCGGAGATTTTGCGTGAGTTGGAGGAATTTCATGTAAGTAAATGTGCGGTGGTTGATTTAAACGTCAACATCAACCATTATAATCCGCAGCGCGCGGGTTCATATATACCTCTTCCACCAGTCATCCAGAAGAACAGAGCATGCATCAACGTGCAGAACGACGACGACGTTTGCTTTGCTTGGGCTGTGGTTTCGGCGTTATTTCCACGATCCTCAAAGAATGTCCAGTTACCCACACTACTCCGCAGTATTAAATTCAAAAGACATTACGCTTCATATCCGCCGCGAAGACATTAAAAAATTTGAACAAATATAATAAATTAAGTGTAAATGTGTATATTCTAGATAAGAAACTAAAGTGTGTTCCAAATCGCCTAACCAAAGACAAAAACGACCGACACGTAAATTTATTGCTTATTCAAGAACGCGAAAAGTGCCACTAGGTGTGGATTAAAGACCTGTCGCGCCTCGTATCTAAACAACTGAATACCCGTCGCACCAAAAAATTCTTTTGTGATCGTTGTTTGCACTACTTCTATATGGAAGAAAACTGCGTACTCATGAACTAAATTGCAGCAGTGTCTACGAATACAAAGTGACATTCTCCGAAGAAAAGACAATTAAATTCAAAAACTTTAAGAACAAGTCGAAAGCCCCGTTTACAGTATACGCAGACTTTGAATGCCTTTCTAAGCCCACATTAAATTCAAAACAGACACATCACCACATCCCTTATAGCGTAGGTTATTATTTTAAGTGTTCATATAACGATAGTCTTAGTTACTACCGTAGTTATAGAGGCGCGGAACCGGCAAAGTGGCTAGTGCGCGAGTTAAAGGACATTGCGGAAAATGCCGAAACCGCGTACTGGTGCCCCATCCCCGTGGACAAATTAACCCCTGAACAATATAGGCAATTTGCTAGTGCCCCATTTGCCATATTTGCGAGAAGCCCTAGGTGAAGAAAGAGTCCGAGACCATTCTCATCTAACCGGGAAATACAGGTAGGTACGTTTTTTATACTTTATTAAAAAAATAGATAAGTAATTTATATTTTGCATGCAGAGGAGCCGCACACGCTCTATGTAACCTAGACTATCAAGACACGAATACAATCCCTGTAGTATTTCACAACCTATCCGGGTACGACGGCCACCTGTTAGTGGCAGATTTGGCGGCAACGGGCAAATTAAATGTCATACCAAACAACACGGAGCAGTATATAGCCATGATGCAGTCCACTGACGAGTCGGAAATTAAATTCAAACTTATCGATTCCTTCCGCTTTATGGCCTCGTCGCTGGAAAAGTTGGCCTCCTATTTAGACACATACCTCATATTAGAGAGCCAATTCAACGTGGATACTACCTTGTTGCAGGGGAAAGGGGTGTTCCCCTATAGTTACATGTCCTCGTGCAAAAGGTTAGAAGAACGTCATCTACCGCCAGTCGAAGCCTTCCACAATGATCTAACCGACAGCCCAATCAGTCCGGAGGAGTATGCGCACGTGCAAACGGTCTGGCAGACATTTAATTGCCAAACTATAGGGGAATATAGGGACCTCTACATGAAGACGGATGTATCGCTCTTGGCGACGTTTTTGCAAATTTTCGCAAGAGCTGCATCGAAAACTACGCCCATTACTACACTACACCAGGATTGGCGTAGGATGGATTTTAAAATATACTGGAGTTGAGCTGGACACTATACAAGATGTTGACATGGTAATGTCCTTGGAAAGCAAAATCAGAGGTGGGATGACGCAATGTTCTAGCGAATATGTCGAAGCTAACAATAAATACATGTCCGATTATAACCCCAACCAGCCAAGCAAATATCTCATGTATTACAGTGATCTACAGTGGGTAGAAAACGTCAATAATGTAAATTACAATGGTCCGGACGACAGCCCCACAGAATACATTTTGGAAATCGATTAGGAGTATCCACAGCACATCCACGACAGGCACAGTGACTTACCAATGGCACCGACAAAAATGAATGCTCCCGGATCGAAACAAGAGAAGATGTTGGCTACTCTGTACAATAAAGAAAAATGTGTTGTGCATTACAGGAACTTAAAACAATATTTAAACGAAGGACTGGTCCTTAAAAAGATTCGCCGGGTGTTACAATTTAAACAAAGTGCGTGGATGAAGCCATACATAGAACTAAACACTAAACTTAGGCAAAATGCTGAAAAAAACTTATTTAAATTATTTTCTAACGCTGTATTCAGAAAGTGTATGGAAAATGTGCGACTGAGACGAGATATTAGAGTAGTGAATAAGTGGGATGGACGGTCTAGTACCGAAGCATTAATAAGTAAACCTAATTTTAAGTGTAGTACAATTTTTAACGAAAGCTTAGTAGCTATAGAATTATTTAAAAGTGAAATAGTATTCGATAAGCCGGTTTATGTGGGAATGTGCGTGTTGGACATTTCGAAAACAATATTATACGATTTTCATTATAATCACATGAAGAACTTTTACGATAATAGGTGTAAGTTATGTTATACGGACACAGACTCGCTCATATACGAGATAACAACGGAAGATGTGTACGAAGACACGAAACAAAACATTCATCGTTTCGAGACATGGTACTATACGGAAAACAACCCCTACAATATGCCTCGAGTAAATAAAAAATATCCAGGGCTGATGAAAGTCGAAGGGGTGGGGAGGTTGTTGCTGGAATTCGCAGGGGCCGTTCAAAAATGTACGCATGCAAGTTTGAAGAGGAGATCATCAAAAAGGCTAAAGGGGTAAAAAGTTATGTCGTTCAAAAGAAAATCACGTTTGAAGATTATGTGAATTGCTTAATGCTGGAGAAAGAGATGCTACATGAGCAGAAGGGAATGAGATCTTTGAAACACCAGTTGCATACTGCAACACAAAACAAAATTTCCCTAAGTCCGTTTGACGATAAACGTTTCCGAGTAAGGGGTTTCACCGACACCCTACCTTGGGGGCATTACAGCGTTCCCGTTTAACATCCACCACCACTACTACCTCCCACTAAAATAATAAACTAAATTATAATTAGGAAATAATTGCTTTAAAAAATTAGTATACCAGCAACGACCAGCAGGACAACAGCAACTATGGAATCAAGTAAGAATAAGAATATTTCACTTGTTAAAATAGAATATTAATTTTGATTATGTTATAGGTCAATAATACAACGAATACATAGACGACAAATAACAATGCATGAAGACAACATGCCAAGTTACCAAGTTTGGTCAAAAAATTCGCACCCTTCTTGGTGTTGCAATTTCCATGTCATGCAGTATACATATTACGTATGTATTTTATTATTAACATACAATATATTACCACTTTGAAAGATAAATTAAGAAAATAACAAATCCAGAACTGTACAGCTGCAGCAACAATTGCCTATGTGCCTTTTATGCAACAAAGTTTTGGGCAATGATGCTATGAAACCATCTAAGCTGCAGGATCATCTGAGAAGATGTCACCATGATAAAACAGATAAAGATTTGAAATACTTTCAAACACTCAAAGATAAACTTCAGAAGAGACCCACGCTGGACAGAATGTTCGCTTCGACGTCACAAGAAACGGTGATGGTTTGCGGGCGTCTTACAATATCTCGCTACTTAGCCGTTGAAGAGGTTTTAAAAACTGTTTTACACAAACCTGCATCTGATATCATTAAAAGAATCATTGAAAGACGTATTGATGAAATGAGTTCTGATATTAAAAGCTTCTTGTGTAATTATTTGCAAACGACCCATTTCTCTATACAACTGGTACAACGAGTTAACTTTACCTGGTAATGCAGCATTATTATTGGCATATGTTCGTTTTATTATGAATCAAGAAATCTACGAAGAACTGCTCTTCGCAAGAACTGTGACAACCGACACTAAAGGTGAACCAATATTTCATGTTTTGAAGGGTTACTTCATTGAAAAAGCAATCCCTTTATCAAATATAGTATCAGTAGCTACGGGTGGAGCACCTGGACGTTATCGTGGATTTATAAGCTATTTAAAACAAAATGTGTCAGGGGTGTTAGCAATACATTGCGTCATCCATCGACAACATTTAGTTGCTAAAAATTTGAGTGTTAGATTGCATGAATCTCTTCAATTAATCATTGATGCAGTAAACCGAATTCGAAGCAACGCATTGAATACGCGGCTATTTGCGCAGTTGTGTGAAGAAAATGACGAACACTTCCATCATTACTCCTTTACACTGAAGTACGCTGGCTATCGAAAGGCTTATGCTTGACAAGATTTTTTGCACTTTTTGAGACTATTTTAGAATTTCTGGATACTAAAGATAAAATTTTAAAAGACAATTTATTGAAGAGGAAAACAGACATCGCCTATTTAACAGATTTGTTTACAAAATTTAATATGGTTAATTTGCAGTTACAAGGCGGCAGTCTAAATTTGATTAAAACAAAGTCCATCTTATCAGCGTTTCTTGCCAAAGTTAAACTAATGAAGCAAAATATTAGACGGGGCGAATTTTCCCAGTTCCCCAATTTGTCACAGACAAACTGCCAGGTAGACGACGTTTCAACCTACATTCAACATTTAAATGCCCTCTATTCAGATTTTGAAACTAGGTTTGAGGATGTTTTGACTATGGTAATACCACCGTGGATAATTAACCCATATGGTGATATAGAAGAAACGAATGTCATAATACAAGAGGAACTGACTGAACTAAGTACAAACGAAGAACTTACGGTTCAGTTTAAAAACGGATATCAGCAATTGTGGGTGCAAAACAATATACCCGATACTTATCCCGTATTATGGAATATAGCGAGCAAATTTTTAATTTCCTTTCCATCGTCATACCTAGTGGAAAGGGGTTCAGCGCTGTTACCAATCTCCTACCCAGGTAGCACACAACGTTGGTGTAACGTTGGCTGATTGTCCGAGTTATATTGGGCACGCGTTGGACAACAATGTTGGCAGTAGGTGAAAGTATGAACATTTTACAACGTTGGTTTTATATCTTTAGGCGACATTGGCGTTGGATAAATTTTCAATAACTACCCGTTCTGTTGGTCATTCGTTGGCAACTGATGTTGGCTGCTTATCGAGAGGATACATAGTAATAACTACTGGAAGTAATATTGGGTATTATTCTTGTATGTGATATCTATACGATAAGACATACAAGATGCAAAACATATATGATGGTACATAGGTACACTGATCCGATGTTATTAATTAGTTTGCTGAATAAATTACAGCGATATTATACCAACTCAAAATTCGAGTTAATTATCTGTATATAATATATTTTCATATGAAATAAACTTGATTTAAGATATAAACTACCAAATTACAATAATTAGATCATAGATAATTTAATAGAAAACTTCTGTTTGAATTTTACATATCTATGTATGCAAGATGTTGATAATAGTTAAGAACATATACAAGTAATGATTTGAAAACTGTTATAAAATCTACGCTTATGTTGAAATACTCAGCATTCAAGACAAACATGCTCATAATTGTGTAACATAGTATATCTCGATATGATCTGCCTATAATCAGGACATATATCGTAGATGTTTTATTTCATGTGACAATATATAAGGAAAACTTACTACAAATTTTATGTTTTTTTATGTGTATGTTGTTAACAATAGTTAACATCGAATCATATACCCATATAACACCATACATGATCTGCACATACAATAAATAAAGAAAGTAATTACGATATTTTATTTATTAGTGAAACTAAAATTCAAGATAAATAAAAATAAGATGTGATATATCTTATTACAGAACAAAATTTATTATCTCTTTACATCTTATGGTATATAATAACTGAAATATCTTATTGAACTAAAAATATTAAAACATTATAAAACACTGATCTAATCGCGGAGATGTTCACAGCTCAGCTGATTCCTAATTTTTATCAGCAGCAGTAGTCAAAGATGTACGACCAACAATAGCCTTTTCCAAATTACGCTCAGCTTTACCTTCATCTCGAACTGTGAACACATGAAAAAATATTAACATATGTATGTATCTATCTTTAGTTTACGTAAAGTATTAGAAGTATACACCATGTCCAAAGTTATGGTAACGTGTACCATTGCAAACTTATTATTAAAGCTATGAAGTTGGTTAAATTAACAATGGCGAAGTATATCTAATTTTTCTATAAATCAGATATACTTGCAGCATATTACATTTTACGAGAAGAGTAAATAAATGGCACTCGCACAGCAATAATTATTAAGGACGAATTAATAATCACAGAGAATGATTCATTTGGCAAGTAACTAGGAAAACCTGTATGTGATTGTTTATTCTACAATATTTGATCATTGCCTACTTGCACATTTGCACAATTATCAGAAAGTACTTTTTACTTGATATTTTTATTTCACAGTAGTAAGTAATAAAGATTTTGTTCAAAATATTGGTTCCTTTCAAAATATACAATATTCCATTAAAAAAGACAATGTGAATGCTTTTTTCTGTTTTTCTATCATTCAGAGTAAAAAGTATTATGAACTTGTTAAGTAATCAACTTCATAGCTCGTGAACATTTTACTTTGGACACTATGTATATTTCATTTCATTACAGATCTTGAAATGAAGTTGTGGGGTTTGCTATGTATACAGTGTGATTACGTATCACTTTTTGGAAATTTTCTGATTGTTGATTTAATAATTTTGACTACAGTTATTCTTTAACTTTCGCCTCATAACTAGTTCTTTTCATTAAAATATCGCAGACAAATTTTGAGACAGCATCTAAATATTATGTTTAATATAAAATTTTAATTAAATAGAAAATTGTCTTGGCTAAATATGTAATAAAAAATAAGTTATTTTAGTTGATTATTTCTTAATTAGGAGGAATTTCAAAAAATACAATATAATAATAATGACTATCCACAATAATTTTTTTATATAAATATCTCAAGAATAATGCACAAAAATTAAATCTTACCTATAATCGATTGGAAGATGTTCGTTTTATCAAAGGCTTGCTTCGATAATTTTTATCTGGAATTTTATAGCTTTTAAGTCTCTCAATGTTATCTTTAAATAGTCTTCAATACAACTAACACGGTTCAAGTTATTCAACTCAGCTAACACGAGTACACCTGTAAATACCAATGCATAAATAAAAAACAGACATTACGTATACTGCAAAAAAACTTTTAAACTTCATGCGTAACTATAGAAGAATTTATTATTAAAGCTCTAGTATAAGTTTGTGAAAAATTAAAAAAGGCAATTATAGCTTACGATCAGTTGTCACAAATGATTATGTGTAATTAGGATATCATACGCAACTCTGCCCTAACATCGGAAATAGAAGATGAAGCATCTGTAAATATATTTTGTAAGAAAGAAACCATGGCAATTATCAACATACTTACAATCAGCAGTAAGGATGGCTGGCATTAGTATACAAGATACAAACAAGTGTTCCGTTATCGGAATCTGACGTATCTTTCAGGTTACTGGTATATCCAATGCTTTCTTAGTCACCAGGTTGTGGTAGCTCACAACTTTCAATCACAGCATATATGAAAAATACATTATCAGTACATATTATATTACCTATGTCTATGTAAAGTACTTACCCGTCCATTGTTCTTATAACATCTTTCACAATAGGGGCTATTTTAAATATTGTACTATGTAGACGGTAACTCTTAACTATATAACTCTCTCTCATGACTAACAGCTGCGCTAATAAAACCACAATAAAACGAATAAAATCGAATCAACAACACAAGCTTGCATATGGCGGTGCACCTACACTCACTGTATTTCGATCAAAATGTCGATTGCAGATCGATGCGCATGCGCATTACATTTGTTACATTTGAACTCATATAGCTCACAATGTATGGGTAATATGACCAATAATAATATTTTGTAAGTTCATGATTTTTGAGATAAAAATGAATATAAAACAAATAGTGCCTTTTAAAAAGGAAAAAAAAACATCACATGGTAAGATTTGAACGGGGCACCTCGTGAAAGTTACGTAAGAACTCTAACCGCTATGCCACGGGATTAGCTTTGACTCCGCCCTCACTTCGATTGTCGTCTGAAAACTTTTATGCGACATTCAGCCAACAAAACGATCAAAAGCCAACGAACATGGAACGTTGCAATGATAAGTTGAACCAACGTACTTTGCCGATATTTAACTAATGTTGGATATTTATCTATGTTACGTTGGCCCGAGTTATCGCCGACACTTAGTCAACGGATTGTGCTACCTGGGTAACAAAAAAAGAAACAAACTGGACATCATTAGCCGAGAAGATTTAAGATTAAACCTTACAAAATTGACGCCAAATGTTGATAATTTATTATTAAAGCATCAGGTTCATCCTTCTCGCTAAAAACATTTACTTATTGCTTAGTTTATTTTATGTTACGTATATTTTATATAACAGATACAAAATTTTATTGTGAGTAGTTTTAATTTAAATTCAATTAATAAATGTATAAACTTAACATGTTTTTTTTTACTTTAAGTTTTTAACATAAAACTTCACTACAGTTAGAGATTTACAAAAAATCAATATGAGGTAAGTAGCGGGTCTACCCAAAACCGAAAAACATGGCAAGGGGTCTACGACACAAAAAAGTTTGGGAACCACTGCTCTAATGTATCCGGTTTGGTTCTTGTGTATTATATGAAGGGAAGATATATGTATAATCGTAGATTCTCCTATAAAATGACTTTCTCATATATCTTAGAAATGTTGAACAGCAAAGATATGGGACGATAGTTACTTATATCTGTTAATCCACAAGAAGCATGGCTCTTGTGGATTAATTTGATACTTGACTTTTTGAGTTCGTCTGGAAATGTTGCAGTCTCAATTGTAATGTTTATCAAATGTGCAAGAGGAAATGCCAGTTGGTGTGCACACTTTTTAAGCATACCGACTGATACCTCATCATGACCAACCGAGATCGTGCTTTTCAGACTTGTTATATACTTCGCTGCTTGAGGTCGGAGTTAAGAAAATACTCGAGTCTATCGAGGCCGTTATAGTACTTAGTGATTGTTTGGTTTCCATGTCTTTACATATGTTTATTAAATAGTTATTTATGTAGTTGAGTTTCTCAGTTTGTGTGTCAGTTCCTGTACTCAGTTTAATATCATTTATGTCAACTCTTTTGTTATCTTTGCCTCCAGTTATTTTTTTTACTAAATTCCAATTTTTCTTTTGTGTACAAATTTCTAAATCGAGGTTCTTGCAGTATTCGTCGTATATTGCTTTGTCAATAAGATTAGTAGACAAGTCCTCGTAAAATTGTCTCTTAATCTGGCATTTTTGTTTTATTTCTAACGTAATCCATCTTGAGTTTTGTTTCTTATTCTCAACTATACGTTTTGGTCATGTCATTTCTATGCTGAAGATACCCAAATATATTATTCTTTTTTCCCAGATAATGTAATAGACGGTTGTCGGAAATTAAATATGGACGGCCAGCATTTGATTCGCGTATCTCAACAACATTCACTGTGTTTGAATGCGAGTAAAACGGATGCAATAGAGAGATCAAATAAATATTGTTATTGGTAATATTTCCATCCCACTAAAACATAGTATAAAAAATTTAGGAGTAATATTAGATGAAGAACTAAACTTCACCGATCATGTTAATTTGTGTGTCCAGCGCTCTCTTATGCAACTTTGAAAAAGTTATATAAACACAAACAGAATGCTTCTAAAATTAAAAAAATTCAAAATTCATGCTTACGGTTAATATTCGATATAAAGCGCAGGGAACATATTTCTCATACACTGAGGGAGGTAATGTGGCTCAATATGAAAAATAGAAGATTGCTGCATTCCGCAACGTTGTATTATCATATTATCAACACCAAAACTCCACCATATTTATATAAGAAAATAAAATTCCGAACGGATGTACATAGCCTGAATATTCGCTTTAAGGGGACGCCACCATTACACAAACATCAACTGTACAAGAAGAGTTTTACATATCAGATTAGTTATGTGTATAACGGTATTCCCCTTCATATTAAGTCTAGTGGGTCCGTTCGGCTATTCAAAAAGAAATATTTTCAATTTTTACTTGCACGGCAATGAGTTGATATTGGCTGGGACTGAATTGCCACCGGGTGTGCGTAGACAGATTATGTGGATAGATCATATGTGCATTCTCTCTCTGTTATGTTTAAGTTATGGTTAAGTTCGTTTAGATTAGATTTAGACAAGGCTTGCGTGAAAGAGCAGGTCCTCCCATATGGTAGATACCTGAACCTATTTTCAATCTACTATTAATTTATATTGTACTTTTTTCTTTACTCTGTTTTTGTCTCCTGAAAATAAAGTCTCTTATTATTTATTATTATTATAATTCGTCGCTGTATACTAGTTTTAGGTCCACTTTCCGAAATCCATTTCGAAGTAGATATTGAAATCAGCTGCGCCAAGTGATCGGACAATGCGGACGAAATCACTCTACTGTTGCAATCATGGGCAGTACAGTTTGTTATTGTGTTGTCAATAATAGTCGCGAATTTTGATGTTATTCTAGTAGGTGTATGAAAGGTTGGTCTTAAGTTAAATGATCGCAGTAAGTCCAAATATATTTTTGTTGTTGTTTGCTGTTCATTTTCAAAATTTATGTTGAAGTTGCCAGTTACAATTATCATACTCGTATATTTACCGACATTTACAGATTCCATCATCTCGGTGAATATATCAAAAAAAGCATTCACATCTCTAGAAGGTGGTCTGTAAATATTTAAGTTTATTTACCTTTATTTGTTGCTGTTATCTTGCTGGTCGCTTGCTGGTATACTAATTTTTTAAAGCAATTATTTCCTAATTATAATTTAGTTTATTATTTTGGTGGGAGGTAGTAGTGGTGGTGGATGTTAAACGGGAGCGCTGTAATGCCCCCAAGATAAGGTGTTGGTGACCCCCTTACTCGGAAACATTTATCGTCAAACGGACTTAGGAAAGTTTTGTTTTGTGTTGCAGTGTGCAGCTGATGTTTCAAAGATCTTATTCCCTTCTGCTCATGTACCATCTCTCTCTTTTAACAACATAACTTTTCACCCCTTAGCCTTTTTGATGTTATCCTTTTCAAACTTGCATGCGTACATTTTTTAATGTATGACCTGCGAATTCCAGCAACAACCTCCCCACCCCTTCGTCTTTCCTCAGCCCTGGATATTTTTTATTTACTCGAGGCATACTGTAGGGGTTGTTTTCCGGATAGTCCGATGTGTCGAAACGGTGAATGTTTTGCTTCATGTCTTCGTACACATCTTCAGTTGTTTTCTCGTATATGAGCGAGTCTGTGTCTGTATAACATAACTTACACCTATTATCGTAAAAGTTCTTCATATGAGTATTATGAAAATCGTATAATATGGTTTTCGAAATGTCCAACACGCACATTGCCACATAAACCGGTTTATCGAATACTATTTCACTTTTAAATAATTCTATAGCTACCAAGTTCTCGTTAAAAATTGTCCTACACTTAAAATTAGGTTTACTTATTAATTCTTCGGCACTATACCGTCCATCCCACTTATTCACTACTCTAATATCTCGTCTCAGTCGCACATTTTCCATATACTTTCCGAATACAGCGTTAGAAAATAATTTCAACAAGTTCTTTTCAAAGCAATTTTTAGCATTTTGCCTAAGTTTCGTGTTTCGTTCTATGTATGGCTTCATCCACGCACTTTGTTTAAATTGTAACACCCGGCGAATCTCTTTAAGGACCAGTCATGGATACTTCAAATCGACTTCCACAATGTACGTTGTAATTTACATTGCTGACTTGTTCTACCCACTGTAGATATCCATATGGTAGATATTGACACATGGCCCAGGCGTACATGGAACTGATGTCGTAGTACATGAGATATTTGCTTGGCTGGTCAGGATTATAATCGGACATGTATTTATTGTTAGCTTTGGCATATATGCTAGAGCATTGCGTCATCCCACCTCTGATTTCGCTTTCCAAGAACATTAACATGTCAACGTCTTGTTAGTGTCCAGCTCTACTCCAGTGTATTTTAACATCACATCCCACGCCAATCCTGGTGTAGTGTAGTAATAGGCGGGATGCAGGCCGTAGTTTTCGATGCAGATAGGAGGCCAACTTTTCCAGCGACGAGGCCATAAAGCGGAAGGAATCGATAAGTTTGAATTTAATTTCCGACTCGTTAGTGGACAGCATCATGGCTATATACTGCTCCGTGTTGTTTGGTATGACATTTAATTTGCCCGCTGCCGCCAAATCTGCCACTAACAGGTGGCCGTCGTACCCGGATAGGTTGTGAAATACTACAGGGATTGTATTCGTGTCTTGATAGTCTAGGTTACATAGAGCGTGTGCGGCTCCTCTGCATGCAAAATATAAATTACTTATCTATTTTTTAATAAAGTATAAAAAACGTACCTACCTGTATTTCCCGGTTAGATGAGAATGGTCTCGGACTCTTTCTTCACCTAGAGGCTTCTCGCAAATATGGCAAATGGGGCACTAGCAAATTGCCTATATTGTTCAGGGGTTAATTTGTCCACGGGGATGGGGCACCAGTACGCGGTTTCGGCATTTTCCGCAATGTCCTTTAACTCGCGCACTAGCCACTTTGCCGGTTCCGCGCCTCTATAACTACGGTAGTAACTAAGACTATCGTTATATGTACACTTAAAATAATAACCTACGCTATAAGGAATGTGGTGATGTGTCTGTTTTGAATTTAATGTGGGCTTTGAAAGGCATTCAAAGTCTGCGTATACTGTAAACGGGGCTTTCGACTTGTTCTTAAAGTTTTTGAATTTAATTGTCTTTTCTTCGGAGAATGCCACTTTGTATTCGTAGACACTGCTGCAATTTAGATCATGAGTACGCAGTTTTCTTCCATATAGAAGTAGTGCAAACAACGATCACAAAAGAATTTTTTGGTGCGACGGGTATTCAGTTGTTTAGATACGAGGCGCGACAGGTCTTTAATCCACACCTAGTGGCACTTTTCGCGTTCTTGAATAAGCAATAAATTTACGTGTCGGTCGTTTTTGTCTTTGGTTAGGCGATTTGGAACACACTTTAGTTTCTTATCTAGAATATACACATTTACACTTAATTTATTATATTTGTTCAAATTTTTTAATGTCTTCGCGGCGGATATGAAGCGTAATGTCTTTTGAATTTAATACTGCGGAGTAGTGTGGGTAACTGGACATTCTTTGAGGATCGTGGAAATAACGCCGAAACCACAGCCCAAGCAAAGCAAACGTCGTCGTCGTTCTGCACGTTGATGCATGCTCTGTTCTTCTGGATGACTGGTGGAAGAGGTATATATGAACCCGCGCGCTGCGGATTATAATGGTTGATGTTGACGTTTAAATCAACCACCGCAGCTAACGCCCAGCCACTATCTCGCTCGTATAAAACGATATAATTTTAATTTCTAAAATTGTAGGAAAAAACATTTACTTACTTGAAATTCCTCCAACAACAACGCAAAATCTCCGCTGTAACGAAGTTGCCGTACCATTGGACCGGGTTGGTATCCACACTTATAACCCTATTTCTAGTAGCTATGTGCTTCAACTCTTTCCTATCCTGAACGGCAAAGTTTTCAGTAAATATTACGTTCACTTTCAGAAACGGTACCTTCTTCAATTCATTCGTCAGACGGCGTACGAACATACATCTGGCATCATCGAGGAAAGTTCTCGGATCCACATGGCGTAAGTTGACGATACAACCCGTTCGAATTCTACTAGCAAAGGCCGATTGCACCTCGTGCCAGCGAATCCTTTCGCTCTGGATCCTGCCACCTCCGCGAATTTCCAACGCTTTGAAGAAGGTACGGTAGCCTAACATCCGACAAATAGCCGTCTGGAGGTTACTTCGCTCTCCCACATTGTTGGATTACTTCAGAGCCCGATTCAGAAGCCTGAGGTTAGCAGAGCACATACTGATGAACGGTGTAACATCATCGCCTCTACGAAGAGACGCTTTTACGCGCTCCATCGCCACGATCATTTGTTTTGCAATTTCAGATGCCATTTTTATCTAACCTTAAATTGTACCACATTCACTTCTATTAAAATTGCATAAAAGTAAGAAATTATATTAAAATTGTAAAATGTAACAAATTATATTAAAATTGTAATAAATAACACTTACCTGATGTAAGATGAGGATGTACTTGCAGAATAACAAACTGCAAACTGATAAACATCCATACGATCGCCCCCTTTTATATTGATGAAAATGCTGATTCATCAAGTCTGAATATTTACACAGGTGCTTAAATTCTACGAATGCTGAGCTTGCGAATACATTATTCCCGGATGTTTACACAGGTGCATAAAGTCTAAGAACGCCCATTTTGCGATTTCAACATACATGTGTTTCAGATTTTTAAGAACGCTGAGCTTGCGCGATTTACCTAGTTATAAATTTGGCGGGAATATCTATCTTCGCAACAAATATCTTTCTTATATTGAATAAAATGGAGCGTCAGGTTTACTTATCAGATACTAGTTCATTACTTATTTTGCAATTCAGATAATAACGCTCTCTTATATTGTACGATGTTATAATTATATCTTCATTTATGATAATTACAAAGTGTACATACGAGTATAAATATACTAGAGGAGGGTCGGCCGTGTTCTGTCAAAACATTTGTTTTACATATTATACATTACACTATTAGAGTAATACTCGATTGCTAGGTAGTACAAATCTAAATATAGTCGCATGTAAGTATCGCGTAACCCTACATCAGCTTTCTCGAACATCTGCAGATAAGTGCTGCAGCTAGCAGGTAAGACAAATGTAGGAATTAAATATAATAAAAGATTACAATATCTACCGTACATTCATTAAAACTAACAATTATCGCAGCAGTACATTGATTCATCTTCTTGAAGTTCCCGATTAATAATGTAGCGTACTCTTTTCTACGATATTGAGGAAATGAGTACATAAAGGTAAGCGATTTCTGGTTGGAATCTTTATTAAAAGGATTAGCGTTCATTTTCGATAGCACAGCTAACTGATATGTATTAACCAAGGGGTAATATTCACGCATTCCCATTTCGTTAATTTAAAAACCACAGGTTCAGAAACAGATTTCATTTATTTAACAAACTAACTATAAAAGATAAGTAATTAAAATATAAATATAAGGTCTCTATCTTTCACAGTTTCAGGATTTGCTAAGATTGACTAGCCATTAACAAAACTTGCTGAAGGACTGTCGGCATGCCTTTAAACAACTCGAGCAAACATTGATTTGCGACTCGATTTAGAAAAATCCGTCCGGTGCCGGAGTTGACTTTAAACACAGTGGAAGAGTTTTATTTGAAATACAGGATAGAGTTGAGAACGTTATGGTCTACTTCAGCAAGAAACCAGAACGTAACTACTGTGTAACGAAAAAGGAATTATTAAATCAACCGAACATTGGCATAAATACGTCTACGGCAGAAAGTTTTTGTTAAAAACCTTTCCTACAGTGTTAACCTGGTTACTAAAAATCCGAAGGGGCATGTAGCAAGGTGGATCCAATGTTTGCAGGATTATGATTTTGATACAGATGTATTATCAAGAAGATCCTGTCCAAAAACAGAGCTGTGTCAGTTACAGGCAAATGTAATTAACTTTTTTACTCGATACATATTACGGATACTTGTAACTATAATTAGTTACTTTGAAAGCATAATGTAACTTGTATTCGTTTTACAGTTACTTCCCCAAATATTTATGTAACTGTAACTGCAGTAAGCAGTTTTTCTGCAATATATACGTACCTGTATATATTATATCGTATATATTGTAATGTGAAATTTGATTTAATAATTTGATTTAATAAAAATTTATCTCAGGGGTTCGCGAATTTCTTAATTCTACAGCAGGTGTAGAGAACAGAATACGAGAGCTTATCTTACGTTGAAAAATACCCAAATAAAAAAAAGTAAATTATTGGAACTTTCCTTCCTTCCAATATGCAATCGAATAAAATAGCGTTATAAATTCCATTAGTTTTGCATTTAGTAAAGGAGTAACTACATGTTCGTATGTGCCTAAAAAGAACAAATCTGTTATCCTATTATCACCAATGCTTACGACAGGGAAAGTAAAGCATAGTGTTACTGCAAAACCCGAAATTATAAAATATTACAATAAAACCAAAGGCGGCGTCAACACGATGGATAAAATGTTATCTGAGTAGTAAAGTGTAGAACAAATCATTGGCCCCTAACATTTTTTTTACAATATGGTCGAGCTTGCCGCATTCAGTGCATACATAATTTATACGGAGCGCAATCCTAAGCTTACATCAATCAGCCGACGATGGAGGTTTTTGAAAGATCTTGCAAATGAGTTATGCATATCTGCTGTACTAACTCGAAGCAGTAATCCAAGAGTTTTGGGCAAATATTTTACACGTACATAGATCTCTAGAAATTATTCTAGGAGGTAAATTACACAACCAGTCGTTACGGCAGTCAGAGGTCAATCATCTCGAGATACATTTCATGAGCATTCTGTTACTAAGGCAGTATGGGATACCTGTAACCAACAAGCAGTTTAATCCTACTATTATTTGTTTTTGTTCTTTTGATACAACTTTTTTATAACAAATATAAATAAGAAATGTAAAAATGATACTTTTTGTTCTTTGACCTCTATCCCTATGTAATTTTGAATGGAGGTACCCGGGTACCCACACCGTCATTAAACGTTGTAATAATTTCGGATGCCATTTTCTCGTAAAAAATTAAATCTAAATAACGAAATGTATATAAGAAAATGTAATATAAACTAAGTTTAGAGATGTCACAGAATTTCCAAGCTCAGCAAATTCAAACACAAAAAATATTATTATTTAAATCTGGAAAAGACACCCGGGTACCCATCCAGTCACCTAAAGGTTAATAGTCGTTCTTTTGCTCTTCTTTAAATGCAAAACCTCGATATTTTACAGACAGCAAGTAAGACCATAAGGGTTCACAAAATACATTGCAAACCTATCACAGGTTATACAGGGTGTTCAAAATTTAGTGGCAAAGCCGAAAAACTTCAAACGAAAAAGTTATTTTTTTCAAATGGAACACCCTGTATATTTTTACATATTTAGATGAAGATTTAATTTAGGCATCGATACGCTATAAGTGTCCTTATACCTATCTTTAGCAGTTTTGTCGTTATTAACGCTTTTTACCAAATATGAATTAAAACCTGTATTAAAACCTATGCACATTTGAAAGTAGGCTGTGAGTATGATTAAATAAACGACTGCTTATTTGATTGTCATTCTTATTAAAGTAAACAGTCTATTTTATACAATGGAAGCAGTTGACGATTATTCCAATACTGATATTTTAAATTTATTCTACATCCATGGCGAATGCGGAAAAATTGTTAGTTGAACTTGTAGAACGTTTAATGAACGATATCCTAATCTACCACCAATTACCAAAAGTAAATTTAGAAGAATGAAATCATGTTTTTTCAATTCAGGAAGTGTGAAGGTAAAAAAAAACTACACAAAACCTAGCGATGAAGCAGAAGAAAATCAAGTAAATGTGCTGGCTTATTTTCATACTCATCCATGGAGTTCGATAGTTTCAGCTTCTAGTGAAATGGGTATCTCTTCTCTACACATTTTCAAGACCGCTACAGTTTTAATGTATTCTATTGTTTTTAAATGATACCATAATCTATGAAACTTACGATGAGAATTTAAATGAACAGAAATACTTAGAACTCTTAAGAGGACCTGTTCCAAATTTTCTTCGAACTTTTCCTTCAAACATAAGGCAAGATTGTTGGTATTAGATGGATGGTGCACCTGCCCACAATACCAGACAGGTGCATGGGCAGTTGACAGAAATGTTCGAAGACCGTTGGTTTAGTTCAAATGGGCCTTGGAGTTGGTCTCCTCGATCCCCAGAATTGACGCCGTTTGATTTTTATCTTTGGGGGCGTGTCAAATGTGAAGTATACAGTACACCCAGCAATAACAAGCAAGACCTCTTACATCGTGTAAGAGTAGCCTTTCAGAGATTAAACCGAAACGAAATAGGCAGAGCAACTACAAAGGAAACTGAATTTAGGATTATAAAATGTATTGAACAGAATGGCGGTCATATTGAACATTTATAGCATTCTTCAGTTAGTTAATCTAATATATTTGGTTTCTATTTTTCTTTGATACTAAAATCATTTTTATTCGTTTGTTGTGTTAATAACATCATTAATTTTTTGTAATATTTTGTAATAAACGAATTGTTTTTTTTATTGTCGTACTCACGGCTCACTTTCAAATGTGCATAGGTTTCAATACAGGTTTTAATTAATATTTGGTAAGAAGCGTTAATAACGACAAAACTTCTAAAGATAGGTATAAGGGCAGTTATAGCGTATCGATGGCTAAATTAAATCTTCATCTAAATATGTGAAAATATACAGGATGTTCCATTTGACAAAAATGACTTTATTGTGTTTGAAGTTTTTTGGCTTTGCAATGTATTTTGTGAACACTTATGGACTTACTTGCTGTCTGTAAAATATCGAGGTTTTGCATGTAAAGAAGAGCAAAAGAAAGACTATTAAACATCCCACCGCAAAACGCGTTTTTTTTTAAATCATAATAACTCAAAAACAGTTGAAGATAGGTATAGGGTAACCTAATACAGTGTATCGTAGAATCGATTGTTCAATTCAAAAATGTAATCATATACACGGCATTCCATTTAAATTAAGAAAGTTTGTAGCAATTTCCGGTTCTTCCGGAAGTTGTACAACATCGGAAATATTTTAGAGCAAAAGAAGGCTATGGGTTAATCTTTACCTGATAGTTTTAAATTCATAAATAGTAAGGAACCCTGGAAACTTCTAATGAACGGGTTCCGTGGTAGACCCTGTATTGTTATGTCAAAATATTAAAATCGAATAAAATTAACAGGAAAACATATATTAAACATTTTACAAATAATTTTAAATCCCACCCTCTCTTACCATGTGTGATGTATATGTAAAATAAGTTACCCCAAAAACGCCTTCGTTCTGACTCCGCTATTCAAATTTGAATCTCTCTCGACTTCAGCTTCTTTTCTTTCCTTTGAATCTTTTCTTGTTTTTTCTTTTCTTTCTCCTTTTCTTTTTTCACTCTCCAATTGTTTTTCAAAATCTTTTCTTTTTTATATTCTCCTATCTGTCGTTCTCTTTTCCAATCAATCAATCAAATTTTTTCTTTTTTTTTCTTTCTTCTTTTCTAAAAACATTTTTCTTCACCGACTTTTCTGCCTATCTTTTCTATCAACTTAAAAAAGTCTTTTCTTCTGTTTTTCTTGACCACCTCCTTTTTCCTCAAAGTATTTTGCAATATCAGTAGCGGTGTGTATGTATGTGTCATTTTGACAATTCCTAAATTTCCAATACTGTAACTGTGACTTTAATCCAGTTACAGTCCTCGCCTAACTGGGAAAACCGTAGTGGCAGAGGACACAATAAATTTGTAAGTAGTAAAAAGGTTGCACCGACCACAGTTATTGTTCATGAAATAAAGACAACTGAAAATCTTACTAGAATTAAAGAAATATGAATGTATTGGTAAGATCTCCCTTAGTTGTTGTAATTTTGACGATCGTTCGCTTGATCTTCTATTGAGACAACAAGACATGAACATATTTACAGTTATCAGTACTTAGTACTATAAGACAACAATGGCCGCTACTTTTTCAATTTTGATCGCATAAACTTCGTCAGTCCTCCAGATATTGATTTTAAAAACCATCGCACCAAAGATAAAAAAATGGCGGTCAATTGGGTTTAAAAAAATTGAAAAAAAATTCGTCCTTATTAGAGATGCATATCGTATTTGGTATTTGATAATAAATAGTTTGTTTGATAAAATCAAGTAAATATATAATTTGTTAATTGAGGAGTCCTTCTGTCTGGATTAAACCTTTTTGGCTTATAAACATTACATTACATAAATATATGACAAAATAATATTCTTTCTTTGTTTAAAATGTTCTCTTTTGCGTGTAGAACAGCTTGACAATAATTTTGAATAATTAATTATTTTTAATAATAATAATTCATGGCTGCTCAAACAGCTTACCTCAATTACACGGGGCAGCATTGTCTATTATTATTACACCCCACGGCTGAGGATCGATTTAAAATGGTATCTTTCTGCAATTGTCGTGGAATTTGGAAAACTACAGACATTTAAATTCAAAAAAGAAAGAAAATGCCGGGGCTCGAACCCGGTATCGCCAGACTACGAAGCAAGTGCGCCAGTCACTAGGCCACTAGCCCGTTAAAGATGATAGAGTTACAAACAGAATTACTACTGCGTTTTGTCGATATGTTATATTATTTTCTATGTTTAATGACGCAGGGGTGTGTAAAGTTATTATGCTAATTGTTTTCTCTGAACGGCTTGCAAAGAAAATTCTAAATATACATATATCCGTACAACGTAATTATAAATCACGAACACCAGCTTCTTAGTAGCCTTCGTCGTGTTCAGTATTGTCAAAAGTGTAATGAATGAAGACCGCAAAAATTGGTTCGCTTCCAGCGGCAGTACACTGCTCGTCAGAAGTAATGTCTCCTCCCAGAGACCCGAAATCAAACCTTTCTTCCTAGTGGGAGTGGCTTGTGTTTCAAGCGCTGTTGCTAGTCGGGGTCTCATTTACATATTTGCCTAGAAGGATTGACTGCAATGAGTTCAATTTACATTTCCGAGAAATTAGGGGAATACGCATGAAAGCAGCTGCGAGCGATACATATACATACGTGTACGGATTGTATCCTACGTATTGCGCCCATTAGTTTTATATTTTAATAATTAATAATAATAGTTATTTATTGGTTTTATTCCATCTTAGAATGCACTGTCACTAAATTAGTAAAAAAACTTACGTATAACTTCCGATACGTGTCTATATTTTTATCTGAATTAATTTCTTTTTAATGTAATTTATTTCCTTTTCTAAATTAACCAAGGTAAATAGTAATATATCCGTTGTTCCGCTGACAATAGAAGTATGTTGTCTAAGGACTAGAAATATTAAGTTAGTTGCTTTTAAATCATTACTATATTATAAAAATTATGTATACACTACCAATAAATGTGGTTAGTTAAATAAAAGAAAGTTTTGTAGAAACAATTTATTGCATCAATTTGTGTTTATTTTTTACTGTTTCACATATGTAAATATGTTGTAAATTCTTGACATAACAGCAAGATATATACAATTAAACAAAACGGAAAATAATTCAAAATGTAAAATTTCGTTGGCTTTTACGGCCAGTATCAATTCTAACGTAACCTTCGGTGTTTCATTGTATTGTTGTAACTGTGCTCGACGATTTGTTGTCCCGGCTGCTAGCTTCTTCAGCTGCTTCAGACAGCCTGACAGCAGATAATCAATATGGACATATCGAGCAAATTTACGACAATATGAAACAACATAATAAAAAAACATACAATTCTAAATATAATGTGAAAAATAAAAACTGAATACATAGGTAAATAAATAAATAGCTCAAAAATAAATAGCTCAAAAATAAATAGACAAATAATTCTAAAAATAAATAAACAAATAGGTAATTCTAAAAATAAATAAATTTCTTTTATAATTTGTTGGGTAATGACGGTCAAAATTAAGTTAAGTTTAATATATTTCTCCTTTTACGTTTCGATACATGTGTTTTGTATCATTTTCACTAAAATATAAGTAAAATTACACTATGCAATAATTCTAAAATATATAGTACATACATCATTGTTAAAAGAGATTTTTATACATGTTAAAATTATATTTTACTTGCATGTAAAAGATGCATGCAAGCTTGTCTGATATATGTATGTATTTATTTGAATAAATCACATTTTAAAAACAGATTTAAAAAAAACATAGGTATGTAATGCAAAAAATTTTTGTTGCATGTTATTTCGTATTAAACATATATATACAAGGTGCAAGCAAGCGAATTCGATTCCAGGATAAACAGATAAGAAATTATTTTAATTTTTATATGTAGATATTAAATAATTATAGTTGCTACTAAGATATTGAATATCACTTCTGTCGTTGATAGCATTTTTTTCTTTTTTAATATAAAGCATTTCCTTAAAAATTCGTTTATGATAGTTAGTTTCTTTATCCAAAATGGTGACATTATCGTAATCAAAGTTGTGACCATTATCTAAAGCATGTTTAGTTAGTGCTGTTGAATTATGATTGTGTATTCTAGTATTGTAACGGTGTGCGTATATTCTTTTATCTAGGTGTTGTTCTGTTTGGCCAATATAAGTACCAACACAGTTTTTACAATTAATTTGGTAAATTAAATCTGTTTGTTTACTTTGATTAATAGGGTTTTTAGTTTTGGTGAAAAAGGACTGGTTAGAGTAATTTGGTTTATCGGCAATGCAAAGGTTGTATGGTGTCAGTAGTTTTTTTAAATTTTCGGAGAGATTTTTTGTATAAGGTAAACTGATATATTGTTGTTTTTTATTGTTGTTTTGTGTTTGAGAAATGTTTTTCTGAGATAAAATATGTTTTAGTCTTTTATTAATGTATTTGTTAGAGAAATGATAAGGGTAACTATTTTTGGTGAGAATGTCTTTAATTTTGTAAATATTCTGTTGGAGATTTTTTGGTTCTGAAAAGGAGTAAGCACGATCAACCAAATTGTTGATAGTGCTGATTTTATATTTTATGGGGGTGTTGGAATAGTAGTTAAGATATCTACCAGAATTTATGGGTTTGATAAACCAATCAGTAAATATTTTGTTATTTTTGTGTGTTATTGTAATATCAAGGAAATTAAGTGATTTATTGTGTTCATTTTCGATTGTAAATTGTAAACGTTCGTGGAATGAATTAAAGTGTTTTAAAATTTGTTGATCCAGATTGGGAGGTACTATTAGAAAACAATCATCGACATATCTTTTAAAGACCGGTATTTCTAAATTAATTTGGTTTAAAATTGTGGTTTCAAGCTTTTCCATAACTAAGTTAGCAATGACAGCCGAAATGGGTGAACCCATAGCGGTTTCGAAAACTTGGGGAAAAGAACTTATCGTTAAATTTAAAATATGTAGTATTTAAACAGAGTTCGACTGCTTCAATGAAATCGTTAAGTGGTAGTGGGGTATGAATTTGGATTTCATTCCATCTATCTTTAATACATTGAATAGCAATGTTGGTTGGGATGTTAGTGTATAGTGATATTACATCAAGACTAATAAATTTAAAATTGTTGGGCATTTTTTGGTTTTTAATAAATTTAACGAAATCCCAAGAGTCTTTAACATGAAATTTATTTTTTCCTAAAATACTAGAGATTGATGAGGCCAAGAATTTAGACATATTGTAGGTAGGTGATTGTATGCTGGAGACAATGGGACGTAGGGGGATATTGTCTTTGTGGATTTTAGGTAAGCCATAAATTCTTGGAGGTAGGGCGTTGTTGATTTTTAGTTTTTCTGCTTTTTTTGCTATCAACAGCGAATGGTCGATCCAGATTTACAAATTTCCGAAAAAATTTTACCGTGTCTCTGAAGAATTGAAACCCGGCTCCTATCTTTCCGCCACGACGATACTCAGCCGCCTAACCACTGCGGCTATCGACCCGTTTTAACGACAGATATCCAAATTTTTGCAAAGTGACCTAAAAAAATATTATTATGAAAACTCAAACAAGAAAATTAAACAAAAAATTGTTGCAAAGCACTAAGTTATACGATCAGATCACGATGACCATATAAAACACACTTAACTTGTTCCTTTCCCAAGCCTTTTTTGTCTTTTTTATTATAATATCTTTTAGGTCATTTGACAATATTTTTCCTTTACATTAAATCGGTGTAAAATTCTTATATTCGTTGCACACTAAATTTTTTTTTGGTTTGCTTATTACTAATTACATGCGTCATTGCATTGATGACTTTAAATCTTTAAATGTAACAAATCTCAAAATATTGCAGTGGAGGTGAATTTGCTTAGAAACTGTCAGTCGAAAGGAAAACGTGTATGGTATTTTTAGGAAGCTGATGAAGACAATAATATATAGGTGTTCCATTTGAAATAACGAAGTCCGAAACGGATTTACAAAACTCGATCACCCACTATAACGGCGAATAATTTCTAGTTAAATGTCGGCCATTATTTTACTCAACAATTTAGTGCATTTTGTCATACACTTAATATTTTAGTATTCTCTTCCGGTTCTTATAAAAAATTGACAACATTGTAGCGTTTTTTCAACTGTATAGTCGCTTTTCTCTTGATAACTGTAAGCTTTAGACCGAACTAAAGTTATATCAAATTGTTTGCAGTAATTACCAGAATCGATTGTAATATTTTAATACCGAGTGTCCCATTTAAACAAACATAAGTTTGGTTCGTCACCGACTGGTTGGACCACCGTGTATAAGGAAAATATTTTTAAAACATAGCCCATGTAGCCCTCAATCAAATTGCAAAAAGGTTTTTCGAAATTCCTCACCGTTTAATTATAATCGTCCACAAAATCTTGTATCCTGTATAGCCTATTTTTCAAAATTAATTATAATAGTAGTTTAATAATCTATGAAGCTCTTGAATCTGGAATATATAATGCGAGAGCGAGAATGGTTGTAATATAAAATATTAATGTGCAAACAATGTGCAAAGTGGGGTAGGATCAGTGCCTCTACTCTTACGTTTGTTGTACCATTATTACCAGTAGCATATAACTTTGGAAACGACGACATAGCTTTAAAATATGAAATTTAAGTGGCCATATTTGTGTTCCATTTAGTGCAAAAGAAAAACCGCTTTATGTTCTTGTTGCTTATTGCCGCTTTAAATTAATTAGCAAATTTCAGTCTAAATTGATTAGGTGACAATAATTACAAATTTTGAAACAATTCCAGGTTTTAAAGGCGTCATATTCCTTCTACACTGTACTCAAAACTATGAAAAAGTAAGTTAAAGTATTTATTTTTACCGCTAGAAAATAATGTTGTTTAAAAGAATTTTTAAGTAGGTGTAAGTGTTAAAATAGTAGTTATTATATTAGTATTTTAAGGATGATTTATAAATAAATGTCATTCTTACTATATATTTAGAGGAATATACTGCATTAGTTTTACATGTTACCGATTGTTTATTTGACGATCCGGTTCATTAGTCAACTAATATTTATTGGAAAACAAAATTTATAAAATGTATTTATCTTTTTATCTTATATTAAAAAAATTGTAAGTACTATGAGTTTCAGTCTGAAAACAAAACAAAACTACCTAAGATTTCATTTCCATCCAAATAAATTTTAAAATGTTTTTTGAAAACCGTTACGTATAAATATTTACCATTATATAGTATGGTATTTAATGGTATGCATAATTACTCACCATTTTGTGACGCCAGGGGAGTTATTCTCGAATCTGAGGGAATGGAAATTTCAAGAGAACTGTCAAAAAATTCCTACAGTTTCAATAGTTCCTATTCTGGACAAGACTTTCTCACATTTTCGTAACGAGTAGTATCGAGGAGTGAGCGGTGAAAGTTACTCCCTGGGAGTGCTATTTTTCCACTGTTTCGAGAATAACCCCCCTGATCGCTTTTAGATTTAGGCGAAAAGTTTAAATGAGTGGATAGAATTTCGATGAACTCCCACTTTGTGCCGCAGAAGACTAAAGAACTTGCCGTTTGCTAATCTTGCCTTCATGTAGGGGATCCAATCAGTAGTCGTGATGAGGAAGTAAATAGAAAAGTGTAAGGAAAAGTGAATAGGCGCCACCTGTTTAAAAGTATGTGTATATATGCGTATATAAGTCCTCTATCAGGCGTTCCGGTCAACACGAACCCGTTGTTTTTGCAACAGGTACGAAGAACTTCCTCACTTCGTTACACACACCCACTCTCAAAAACATACTCAAATATACAGTGTGGTCATACAGTTTGGAACCAAGCTTATAACCGCATTATTTTGCATTTTTAGGAGAAACGCTCGGACAGGTAAATTTTCTTTTTTAAAACGCCATCTTTTGATATCCAACTTTTTTCTATGGTGTCATTGGTTTTTAGAGTGATGACGTTATCAACCCTTTTTTTAAATGGCAACCATATTATTTTTTATCGTTTTTAGTAGATCTTTATATCCTCCAAATAGTGATATAAAACAATTGGTATGTTGCATCACATTTTTTTTTAAATAATATAAATTTAGAAAAAAATAAGAAAATTTTATTTTTGTACAAAATTAAAATTAAAACAAAAAAAATACATCTGAAGTTAAATTTATTGTAACTAACGTAAATTTTCAAAATGGACCTCACCAACCAACTGACACTGTCCCAGCCGAGTGTAAATGCTTTGTGATCAATAGTAATCTGCGTTATTCGCTCCAGATCAAAACAACAGAAAAAACAACCAACAAAGCGAGTCGTAAAAAGGACATGTACTCATGTTACTATGCAAAAAATTTACAAAAGCCAAAACACGCACTTTTCTGCAAGATATTTCTTTATGACATTCTTTCTTCTTTTTATACAAATTATGTACAACACTAATATTTTGAAAATGTTTCTATGGCGACAACATTGTTGAATTATTTACTTCTACTTTTGACGTTAAATTTGTTAGATATTGCGTAAAAATTGTTCATTTTCGCTAATATAAAAAAATGGCACATTTATCTGAGCGAGAAAGAATCGAAATTTTAATTATGGTTGGGTATGGGGACAGACAAAGAACGCATGCAGAAGCATGCGAATTGTTTAACCATGAACTTCCTGATAGACCTCCAATTGCCAGGTCTACGGTGACAAAACTAGTTGGAAAGTTTACCGAAAGTGGATCCGTAAAAGATTGACCACGGCAAGGTAGACCTCAAGTAGGAGAAGATGTGAAATTAAATGTGCTTCTAGAAGCAGAAGAAAAGCATCATGATTCCACCAGACAACTTGCGTTAGCCAATCAGGTGGCTTACTCATTTGTCGTCAACTTATTTAAAAAGAACACTATCATCCTTACAAAGTTCAACTTGTACAGGAATTACATGAGGATGACGTAGATCGTTGACTGCAGTTCTGTGAAGACGTAATGTTACGTTGTGACCAAAATGCAAATTTCTTGGAAAACATCGTCTTCTCTGATGAAGCTACGTTCTGCTTAAATGGATCTGTTCACCGCCATAATTGCAGATATCCGCATTGGACTCAAGCGTGGCACACTCAGCGCAGAGGAAAAGTTAACGTATGGGTTGGAATGATTGGACGACGCATTTTAGGACCATATTTTTTTGAAGGAAATTTGGCTGCTGTGCAATATTTAGAATTCTTAAGATTTGAACTGGTTCCAGCGCTCGCTGTTATTTCCCCAAATCACGAGGATGTTGATGTACCCCATCCAAATATTTGGTTTCAACAAGATGGGGCACCTCCCCAATATGGTGTAGAGGTTCGCCACTATCTTGACGAAATATTTCCTAATAAATGGAGTGGACGGAGAGGCGCCATATAATGGCCACCTCGTTCTCCTGACCTGACTCCATTAGACTATTTTTGTGGGGTTATTTGAAATCGAAAGTGTATTTTAACAAACCGAACAATTTAGATTTAAAACAACGAATTCGCGTAGAAATTACACAAATATCCCCAGACATAATTGAGGCGAGTATACAAAGTGTTTACACTCGGCTGGGACAATGTCAGTTGGTTGGTGGGGTCCATTTTGAAAATTTACGTTAACTGTTACAATAAATTTAAGTTCAGATGTATTTTTTTAATTTAATTTTAATTTTGTACAAAAATAAAATTTTCTTATTTTTTTCTAAATTTATATTATTTCTAAAAAAAATTGTGATGCAATATACCAATTGTTTTATATCATTATTATATCAATAAAATGCCTTTCATTGGACCCTATCCCTGTTGTGGGCTGCAAAAGACTCACCTAAAACAAGTAGTAAACAAATGGGAGGTCAACAGAAAGGTCTCCCCTGGCAGTATACGCCAGGACAAATGCAGGCGAAGGCACTATTATTCGGATCGCCTAAGACATCACAATCGCTGCTATTTCTCAGTAAAGGGGACCTTAGACTGCTGGCAGGTTTTCTGACAGGTCACGTGGCCCTTTACATAAACTCGGAAAAGCTGAAGATCAAATCTGCCGTCTATGTCAAGAAGATCTAGAGACGTCAGAACGCATTTTGTGTAACTGTGTTGCTGCTAGTCACACACGACAACAACACTTCAGTAGGCCATTTCTAACGTCTACTGACATCCGGGACGAAAATCCCAGGCTACTTCTAAGGTTTATCAAAAGCCTCCAATTAGTCTAACAACTAGAAGGGCAATGTTACAATAGATCCATGCAGGTCGCGGTGACTAAAGGCAGCAGTGCCACTGCCCACAAATCTAATCTAATCTAATCTGATCTAAGGTTAAGAAACAATAATACAATAATCTTTTTTCGTAAGTACGGGTTTGTGCCCAAAATGAATTTTTGTTTAAATTTAAGCCGACAACAAAATTAGATATGGTGAAACCATGTTTTAACAATGTTTTAATCACAAAATCACCAGAACGTTTTGTACTACCGTTGTTTAAAATAGGAAAGAGAGTATTAGTAGGAAACCTATGTTATGGTTATGATAGTTGTATTAAGTGTGTGATGTATCAATGTCAGTTGACAATTAATAATAAAATGCTTGATGTGGTGTTTAGTATTTAAAAATATAAGCTAACAATGTTATATGGTGTCAGAAGTGAAAAATACAATTAGTTACCTGAATCAGTAATAGAGAGAAGAAAGGAGTATCGAACAAAATTACATACCGGGAAGATTTATCTTTAAGTGCGGTGCATGGCATTAGGCCACCGCAATCTCTTATTTTTACAAGCAATAATACCACAATTAGCTGGAAAAACTGGCTAATATAGTTTGAATGGTTTGCTACTGCAACACAACTGACAAAAAAGTCTGAACAAATGGAAGTAGCAACATTCATGAGCACCATAGGGCCAGAAGTGATTACGATATTTAATAGCTTTATCTGACAGATTCAAAACAGATCAATCTGACAGTAATTAAGCAGAAATTTAGTAATTACTTTACACCAAAAAAAAACGTAAGTATCGTTGAAAGATTAAGTTTCTTTAAATTAAAAGAAAAGGAAGGACTGAGCTTTAACGAATTTCTTACAGAAATAAAAACTCAAGCTAAAACTTGTGAATTTGAGAATTTTCACGATAACTTGTTAAAAGAAATAGTTTTTGGTACAATTTCAACAGAGGTACAACAAAGGTTGCTAACGAAAGAAGACTTGAATCTAGAAAAAGCCATATAAATATGTAGAGGAAGTGAACAAGCAACTAAGCAACTAAATGAAGATCAAATGGGAAATTCAAGTCAAATTAATGTAGTTCAGAAGAAGTATAAAAGTGCTACAGAAGAATTTGACTGTAAGCAATGTAGCCAAACGTATATGTGAAGAAATTGTCCAGCCATTAATAGCTTATGTGAACAATGCAACAGAAAAGGACATCTTAAGAAATAGTGCTGGAAGAAAATGCAACAAACTTAAATCAAAACAGATCCAAGAAAAAAATCTCAAAGAAAATACAAAGTCTGGAAAAAGAACACACAGGTGGCTCCTAAACTGAAGGTCAGGCCTTTTATGTACATCGATTTGTAAAAGGTAAAGGATGTGATGATGCCTGGTATGAGTGCAATGTCTTGCCATTTGCAATGGTTGAAAAGTTGGGTGTCACAAATGAAATTTACCCATCAAAAACAACAAACCTTATAAGCTTCACAAATGATACCTTTGTGGTATCATTTGTCAGATACTTTAATTTTTGTGAAGAATTCTCTTACTATGAAGGATTAATATTTAAGGGATAAAGGATTGTGATGCCGAAGTCCCAACTTCCTAAAATGTAGAAACAAATTCATTGGGGATATTTTGGCGTCCAAAGTTGTTTGAAACGTGCGCGGGAAATTTTGTTTTGGAATCACATGACGCAAGATATTACTGCCTACATTAAAAAGTGTGGCGTGTGCGAAACAACGCAACGTTCCAATTACAAAGAACCTATTCCGATAAAACCGATACCGACGTACCCTTGGCAAATTGTGGTCAGTGATTTTTTTTCGCATAAAAGTAAAGACTATATTTGTATTATTGACAGTTATTCCGGGTTCGTTGATTTTAAACTACTAAAATCACAATCTGCTACGCAAATCATATCACATCTAAAAACGTGATTCGCGTTATTCGGTATTCCTGAGATACTAGAAAGCGACAATGGTCCCTGCTACAAGTCCATAGAGTTTGAAAGGTTCGTTAAAGAGTGGGCTTTTAATCACCGAACGTCAAGCCCTTATCATTCTCGTGGTAATGGTCTTGCTGATAGAGGTGTACAAATTTGTGAAAACATGTTAAAAAAATGTTTACTGAATGGACTACTACAAATGGCCCTACTCAATTACCGAAATACGCCTCAAAATGAATTATTGGGATCTCGGGCTCAAAGACTAATGAGCCGAGTTGCTAAGATAACTTTACCAATAACTGAGACTGCATTACGCCCTATGGTAAGGGAGGAAGTGTACGTCAACCAAAGGTCAATCGGATAACTAAACCAGGTTCTTATTAGCTCAATTCGAGCTTCCTACAAAATTCGAAGATTGCATTAGAAAACAGAAAAGAAAAATGTGCTAGACACATACACGTAACATAAAAAAACCAGTAAAGGTTCTCATAAAGCTAAATAAGAGAATTGAAATCGACTTACGTATCCAAAGATAATACGAGAACAGAACCTCCTAGATCGTAGATTTTAGTGAAATCCTTCTAGATTAAAACATCCACCAAAAGGTGTACAACGATCGGATACAAAAAAAACAATCTACACGAGGAGCATTAATCCAACCTCATCTGCACACAATATACAATCCAATTACGATCGCTCAAACGGATCTGCTAAATTAAAATCCAGGAACTCTAGCCTGAAGATAGATTTTCTAAATCAACATTAAATATATCATTCACCAGTAATCTAAAAGTGAAAAATCACCACCGTTACACAATCATGTGTATCTTTCTCGCAGGACGAAAACCAAAATGACCGATCCACCCACATGGACAAGACCGGTAACAGAATACCGCAACCCCTCGCGACAAGAAATCCAATTCCTAACATCGACAGAAAAGCTAACGATAATCGACTAGAGCCGAAGATCCATCAATCGAAAATCAATAACAGATGGCGCAAAAGAGAGGAAATCAAACCACAAGGAAAACGAAATATACGACGGTCTAAATGGACATAAGAATTAAAAAAACGTAACAACACTTGAGTTCATTCAGCTTCCGCAATCCGATTGCAGCTTTTCGGGAGGCTTGATGTAAGTTATAGCAGGATAGCGAGTCCTGCTCTTGCGTTTCGGATGCATCTCTCGAGACGCTTTTGGCGCTGCTTGCTTTTCCGCCTTGCTCTTCGGAGTCAGTTTGGCTTTTGTGGCAGTATTCTGACTACCTTTCCTAGAAACTTCCGTTTTCAGTATCTTAACAGAGTTTTTCTTCCCGAAGACAGAAACAACCTGTTTATTTACCGCGGACAGGTTCTGCTGTGGCTTCTGCTCAGATTTATGCCGGGTCGCCACTTCCAGCTTCCTGCAGGGTATCTTTGTCGCTGGCTCTGGATGCGTTTCCCTGGTGGGTGTTTCTTTAGCCTGCGAGATAGTAGGAAGTCCCTTCGCTACTGAGGAGTAGCTCAATTCACCGGATTCGCTTTTTGCAGAGGTGGATAGTTCATCTCCGTTGGCTTCGACAAAGCAGGCCGTTTAGGCTGCTGTATCGAAGGCACAGTCCGCAGGCTTACCAGTTCTTTATATACAGGGCAACCTCGATACGTCGCTGGATGCGATCCGGCGCAGTTAGCGCACTCGCGAGCTTTTTTAGCAGCCTGGAAGACATGCGCTGAGTGGTCTTCGCCGCACCTGGAACAGCGCTCCTTCAGAGTGTAGCACTGTGAGGAATGACCGAACCGTTGGCAGCGATGACACTGCGGCGGACCGTTGCGGCTCTTGAACGGATGTAGGATTACCCTCATGCCGTATATCTTGTCCAAATTGTAGGTGGCCTCGATCTGCGAGCGAGGTACGCTGACCATAAACACCATACTTGACGTGCGATTTCGCTTCGAAAGGTTGTTCACGGTTTTGCCGTGATTTCCTTCGCCCCCAGATCATTCTGGATGCTTTTGACGTCCATGTTACGTGGCAGAAATTTCACTATTACTTTCACAGAGCGGATGTTCTGCGCAGTATATGTGTGGCACTGCACTCCGCTTTTTACTAGGTAAGCGATAATCTTTTACCAGTCGGGTGTAGTTGCGGCCTTAAAGACCAAGTGATTCACCTTAAGAGGGAACGTGGGTTTCTCCATTCACAAGCCACGGATACTGGCCACGGTTTTTACGAAGTCTACATCGTAGATATAGACTTTAGGGGAGCTCCGCCTCGCTGGCAGCCCAGCTTTCGATGATTTGGCAGTTTGCGGTTGCCCATCGTTTGCTGTTGCATCTGTGTTCGGCTTTTTAGACCCAGAGGGAGCTTTCAGTGATTTGGCAGTCTTGGACTGACCACCGTTTGCCTGTTTTTAGCCAGGCTTTCTGATCTCGCTTTCTGCTCGCAGAGGTCGTCACCAGCGTTCGCCGAAGTAACATTCGTAGCGTGCGGGAAGAAGTCTCTCGCTCGCTAAGTGCCCCTGAGTGGATGTGCACACATGTCCTTTCAGCTCCGATGCTCGCAGTCGCCCTTAAACTCTTTTGTCCGCCATGTTGTACGGGACCATCCCTGTTGTTTGGTACGATTGGAGTCTTGTCATCAATAGAATTAAGTGTGGTGAGAAGGAGTCGTTAGTGAGGTACAATTGGTAAGATTAATAGAAGAAAGAACAAGACAGAAATAAAACCTCATTTAATAAAATAAATATAGAATATATGGGGTGTATATGAGACGTCACAACAAAAAAGAAAAGGTTGGAAAGAAAATAAATCGGCTCAAAGTGGAATTAGTCATACATATTTGATAAGGCTAGGTCGCCTCAGTGGTGTGGAAATTCGGTTCACCCTGACCAAGGGAGGAGGCCTGTCCGGGTCAAGGGTGGCTGATTCGTTGACTAGAATGTTGTTGGATCTCGAGACCTTTGCGAGAGTTTTTTCAGCTAGTAAAGCAGCGTGTTGGAGCAAGCCGTGCGATAGCAACAAACTCGCCTTTTCTGCATAGATTGTAGAACAGAACGTTTGCCCTACGTAAAATTTATTAAATAGCCACGGTGCACCGTTGGGCCCAAATAAACGATTATTAAAAAGTTTAAATTAAATTAAAAGTACTTTAAAAGATTAAAAGTACTTTAAAACATCCAAATTTTCACCAAGTTTTAATTACTCCTACGAAAAAGACCATCCACCATCCGTCTAGGCGCGCAAAGACAGAAAGCTTTCGAAATCTCACACACTCATACAAGTAAGATAAGGTAATTTACATTTTAATTAGTTTTAAGTTCTAAAAAAGAAATTAAGAAAAATGTTTTTTTATGAAAATTAAAACTTAGTAAAAAAGTCCAAAAATAATATTTGAAAAATTTAATTTTTTTAAGTAAATTTTTTTTAAGTGAAAAATTTGTTTTATAAAAGAATATTAAGTTAAAACGTAAAACATTATTTATTTTAACTAAAATAAAAAAATTTCAAAGTAAATTTTTTTTCAATCCAAAAATCCTTCCAAGTCCAAACTAAACATTTTTAAAAATTGCAAAAGGTAAAAATTTTAGTTGTGGTGATTACCATCCAATTTGTGAACTGTGTAAACAAATTTTCATAGGTTTATTGAAGTAAATAAAATTAATTTTTTTTTTCGTAAAACATCTTCCTGGCGTAATTTTTTTCACTTGGGTATTTTTTGACGTACAATAAGCTCTCGTATTCTGTTCTCTACACCTGCTGTAGAGTTAAGAATTCGCGAACCCCCGAGATTAATTTTTTTTAACCCCAATTTTTATTTTAAAGAGTATACCTAGCTCAAATTTTCTTAATTTTATTATAAATCAAATTTCTCCATGAACTACTCGGGAACCAACCTGGGCGACTTCATTGGCCTCACAAACGAATTAAATAGAGAGGCCACTATCTCTATCCCTAAAGAACGGCGAAACCTACTGTACTGGTGGAATGCTGAAATAGAGAACAAAAGCAACGAGTGCAAACGATGGAGGCCAATACTCACCAGAAGCAGTAGATGGAGGGAAGACACCGATTATTTCTTCCTTATAAGTCACCGGTATAGAACAATGAGGAAAGATCTAAAAAACCTTATACTGGCTGTTAAAAGAAGTCAATGGAACAAAGTCCTGGGCGAGCTGGAAAACGATATATGGGGACATGGTTTTAAAGTCGCCATAAAGCGCCTGGGAAGAGGCCTCCCTCCCTATAACCCGACGTCGTCGAGGAAAATACAAATAGTCCAGTAACTATTCCCCTGGAAAGATGATTTGCTCTACAGGGGCAACAATAATAAGGCGGAAAACGCCTCTTTCCCCTCCCCTTTTGAGAAGGAGGAACAAGCGGTGGCAAGAATGAAGAATGGTAAACCCAGGACCGGATAGAATCACGCTGCAGGTGGTGAAGGTGATGGCAGAAGCAGTCCCAGAACTACTACTGGACGAGGATTAGGAATATCTGAACGTCAATTTGGTTTTGTAAAGGGGCGGTCCACAGGGGATGCGGAGATGCTAAGAAAAACAGCCCGCCGTACTTGGTAAGAATTATCGAGGACTACTTAAGCAATAGCGTGCTAACGCTTAGTAGACATAAAAAAATCTAGGTAAACGCAAGCGTACCATAGGATCTAGTACTGTGACCAACGTTGTGGAACATATTATATGATGAACTCCTCAAGCAGAAGCTAGTAAACGGAACAACAACTATTGCGTATGCGGACGACCTAATAATGCTTGTCGAGGCGGAAGATGTTAGAGACCTAAATTTTAAAGCAGAGGAGTCCCTGGAATCCATAATAAAGTGGTTGCAAGATAACGATCTCCAGATAGCACCTCATAAGTCAGAAGCAGTGATGCTAAAGGGCCCTCGCAAGAGATGTAATCTTTGATGTTCTGGGTACCATGATATCCTCGAAGAAGGAACTGAAATATCTTGGAGTTATACTGGACGAGAGGCTCTCGTGTCGAGCACACACCAGTGGTCACAAGAGCTGGATCTACCTTATCAGCCCTAGGTAAAATAATGCCTAATATCGGCGGCCCCAGCTATATTAAGAGATCCTATACGGAATTGTACAATCGCAGGTTCTATACGCCGCCGTAGCCTGGATAGACGTGTGGAAAATTGAAAAGCATAACAGCATGGCAGGGAGACTACAGAGCCTTGTGAGGGTCATCAGTGGATACAGGACCTGTCGCTGGTGGCTACGCAGGTGATAGCAGCAATACCAGCTTTCTCCCTGCTCGCGAAGGACAGACTGCAGCTGCGTAATAACAAAACAGGCCCTTTGAAGGAGAAGAGGAAACGAGCAAGGACAAACACCTTAAACAAGTGACAAAACAATTGGGGCCAAGCGTCTACAACAGCCGAATGGACGAGAAGACTTATACCTCAATTGACCTTATGGATCCAGTGCCAACATAGAACGACCGACTATTACCTGACCCAGTTCCTCTCCAGACATGGTAACTTCCGCAGCTACCTGAAGCGGACTGAGCACGCTACTACCAGAGACAACTTTTAGAGCAGAAGGTAGATGAGGTTTTGACGGAGGATAGCGTGGTAAAACTCGTGATAGGAAGCGAGCCTAATTGGAGAAGAATTCACCAATACATTAAATGTGTCCTGTCGAAGAAGAAGAAGAATGAAGGGGTAGGAGAGATCTAGGCAAAAGGAATATTGTGGAAGGAAGCGGCAACTAGCGCGACTGAAGTAATGCCTAAGGGCAGTTTCCAGCGAGCTAGAGAGAAGATGATGAAGTAGAGAGTTTTTAGTCTGTAAGAGTCCCCACTGGTAGAAAGCTGGGGGTCTATGAGGATTTTCCCCCTACTATAAAATAATAATAATAATGTTGATTAATCTCATTTTTTAACATAGTTTGTACATAATTCGCATTACAACAAAATATTTGGATTAAATGGTGGAGATGTCAGTATTTGTTATAACTATCACTGATTTTCAATCTCAACTACTCAACAATAACTATAATATTCGATGTCTATAAACTCTAAAAAAAAAATAATAGTGCAGTCAACAGCAAAAAAACACATAATATTTTTCACGAAATAGTGCTGGAATAACATATGTTTGATTTTTAATTTAAATTATTATGCAATGCCAATTACTTATAGTAAAACTGCTCAGTGTTAAATTTAGGTGTTTCTAGGAAATGTTTATGTCGTACATTAATATAATAGGTATCCGTACGTAGCGAATTTTGTTATATGGGTAAGGTAGACTTCTACTTTGTATTATTGTATGGAAAAAAAAAACACGCCATATGATACTTTCGCCAATACTCCTTTTTTAGCCAACCGGACCTGCACAAAGAGCTGTGATGTGCTGAAATTTACGGACTCCATAAAGAAACCTCAAACAAGAATTTTGAAATCATCGAATTCGCTGTGGGCAAACATAATCCAAGCATGGTCCATAAACAACGTCACAGTAAACAAAGCAGGACAAAATTAATGAGTTAGTAAGGGGAAGCTTCAAATTTGTATCCAAGTAGTGTCTATTTCTGTAGAACAACTTTAAAACACCGAAGGACCTCCTAATCGTGGTAGATACATGTGATCGAAATCTCAGTGATCTGTCTAACATCAAACCCAAAATCTTCATAACATTCTGCTTTTGTAATTGCTCTCCCTGTATTTTTACTGATAATAAATTTGCATAAGGCGTATGGACTTTTCTAGAGAAACAAATAACCGAACACTTCTTCGTATTTATTCTTAAATAATAGGATAGATTGAAGTACTGGCTGTACAACATTAGGTTTCAGTAAACACAATATTATGGAAGCAGTCATATGAAACTAGTAATTCCTTACTACTGTCTAAGCTTTCGTAAAATTTATTTACTTCATCAGAGACAAAAGCTAGAAGATACAATAGAAAATAAGATACATATTTATGTACGTGATAAAGATTAAGCTACTTATAAGTACATCGGAAACTATAAGATAAGCCATCAATGTAAATCGATGGTCATCCTGACAGTAGAAAGGTTGACGCTCAAAATCTTAAAAAGACAACCCATCTGTCTTGAGAGGTTAAGGCGAATGCGTTTACGCGCTTAAATTCAGCGTAAATCAGCCGACTGTCGCAAAGTAAGTAATACCAACGTCAAATCCTCCAAATTAGAAACTAAATAAAGCACGGTGAGTATATACGCCGATGTGTAAAAGTAAACGTTATGTATTGAGATTGTTGACGATTTGGTTAGGATTATTGTCTAAATGTAGATTTTATTGAAGTTTATATAATTTTGTTTAAGTCCTTTTCATCTCATACAGATACATATTCATATTGGAAATTTCTTCGCATTGCTGTGTTTTATTGGAGCTTTCATATGCCCTTGTTTTATGGGACGCATTGATTATGTATATAACCAAGTTGATGCGGCGTGGTATGCAGCGTACTGTCCTATTTTATGGTGTCTCAGTTTTGCGTGGATCATCTACATAACCCATAATGGACAAACAGGTACAAAATTAATAATAGCTCACAGTAGAAATTAAAAACTTTCAGAATATGTTGTTATTTGATGTTAACATATAAAGTTAGTATAATTGTTATCTATTAAAAATACTTCGTCTGTGTTTAAATATCCCAGGAACCATTTTATTTTTATATAGGAACAAAGTGGTTTATTGTATGCTTTAACATATTAACGCTACAGATTTAAGCATAAAATAATAAGCGTAGCATTTGGCACTACTTATGAAAAAAAAAAAGATTTATTCTGAATGAGAGAAGTTTACAGAATCACTGCATAATATATGCACGTCCAAGCAGACTACTCTCATGTAGATATACAGTATAAACAGCAGGCCGGTGCTCGATGCTCTGTCTAATCACGGATAAAGTTATCCGTTGCCACACCGTTTTGGTTGTTACAACTCGAAAACTATAACAGTTAGGACGGATTCTCGCTAAAGACTACAGTGCTACTACTACTCACATGAACTTCAAATTGCATTTATATTCTGTATTTATATTCTGTGCCTTGTATCTATTGCTCACTATTTGATCAGAGCCAAATATGTTTTTTCTTTAAAAATGATGCGTAATAATCGCATAATAAAAGTATGATAGAAATTAGATTAAACTGATCGCACGTCGTAGTTTCACGTCCAAAGTTGAACTAAAACAAACTATTACCTACGTGTTTATGCAGCGAGACTTATACAGAAACTTTCGTAATCGTGTGAACTAAAACCGACGGATTCATTTTTCATTCAATTTTGTGTTAGCAAATTCCCGCAGCATCGATATACTACGTACGAGCGAGAATCAGCTTTATGAACAGTGCCCTAGCAGACTTTTGTAGAAAACCTCATCCTCTATAAAATAGGTTTTACAATATTTTGACATCCTCTACCGTTGGATCTGTCTACGAAATAGCCAAATGAAACTAACGTATTACTGTCTAAGCTTTCATAACATTTATTTACTTCATCAGAGACAAAAGCTAGAAGACACAGTAGAAAATAAGATAGACATTTATGTACGTATTAAAGATTAATCTACTTCCCTCGGAATATTTTTATATTTAAGACAAGCCATCAATGTATATCGATGGTCATTCTCATAGTAGAAAGATTAACGCTCAAATTTGCATGAATACACAGTTAATAAGATGACTAAGAAGTAATTTAGAAAATAACTATTAATAATAACTAATAATATTCTGCTGATTCTTATATAATGTTGTTCAGCCAGGGTAACGAATTTTTTAACATCCTCACTAACCCTTGCGTTAGCCAAATGTTTATCCGCAGGGTCAAACCCCAAATACAGTAGAGTATCATTAGCATAGAAATGATAGAATGGCTCCGACAGCTGCTCGTTTAAATAGTTTGTAAATTATGTACAATAGCGGACCCAACACTCCGGCACACCACAGCCTACCTCTCGCGCTTCCGATTCTTGATCATCAATAAATTCAAAATTGTTTAAATGCATCACTTGTAAACGCGGTGCCTCTGTCTGTAATAATGCGACGAGGTGCTCCAAATATCTTTATTAACCTTGCCATTGCCTTGAGCACTTCTGCGGAATTCGTTGTCTTCGTAGGTTCCAAGAATGTGAATCGGCTAAATGCATCTACCACACACAGTATGTACCTGTAATTTCGCTTACTGGCCTCTGGAATTTTCAGGTGGTCTAAGTGTAAAGTGTCGAAAGGCTGATTACTTTTCTCTATACTATGTAGATACCCTTCGTTCGTTATGTTCTTGTAGTTGTGCTGCAAATATTTTACGCAGTTGTCTAAACATTTTTTCACATATTTCCTCATGTTTTTAAAATAATAATTTTGACGTAGCTGATCCATTGTTTTATCAAGTCCTAAATGGGATATATCGTCATGAACCTTCATTACCAACTCCTTACGCATACATCGCGGCACTAAAAGGAGTGAGTTCTTGTCGACAACTTTAAATACCTTTCCATTGAGTAAATACAGTCCATTCGCATTCGGCTGGTCACTCAGTTGTGCTTTGATTATTCGTATTTCCTCGTCTTTACCTTGCGCTATCTCCAACCAATCTTCTGTAGTCACATTTATATTATAACATCTACTCAACGCGTCTACATGTTGCATTCTATCACTGCCTCGATGTTCGACTGTATAATCAAACTCTTCCAACTTTTGGCTCCACCTAAATATTCGTCTATTCTTCTCCTTTTTTTTAGCGATAACTTTAATGAGTTGCAATTGGTTACGAGAGTAAAACGTTTACATAGCAGATACACTCTAAACTTTTCTAATGCTTTTATTATAGCTAGCATCTCCAAATCAAAACTGTGATACTTAGACTCAGTTTCACTAGTCTTACCACTGAAGTAGTATACGGGATGGAATCCATCTTCGAATTTTTGTAATAAGACTGCACCGTAACCTTTTGTAGAAGCGTCTGTATGGACTTCAATTTCTAAATTTGGGTCGTATATACGCAGAATAGGAAAATTTGTTAAAGCAGCTAGTCAATCCTATAAATGACTGCACGTCTTTCCGGGAGCAAGGTACAGGAAAGTTTCGGATAGCTTTGGTTTTAGCGTCGGTTATTTCAATAGTACCGTTGCATACCTTGTATCCTGGTCCTCAACGTCTGTATATTTTGTTCTATTGTCTCAGTGGCTATCAGCAGGTCATCCATATATATTTGTATGTCATTGGTCCTAATTAGATCCCTAAATATAGAGTTTACATATCGCTGAAACACAGAAGGACTATTAGTAAGACCAAATGGCATTTTTAAAAATTCATAATGTCCGTTCGGTACCACAAATGCAGTATATTTTATGGAGTCCGGTTCCATATCCACGTGGTAGAATCCATTCTTTAGATCAAGGACGGTGTAGAATTGTTTATTTGCTAGACTGTTTATGAGGTCATCTATAACAGGTAATGGGAAATTTTCTTTTACTGTCTTTTCGTTCAAAGCTTGATAGTCCACACACAATCGCATTTCTTTGTTCTTTTTAGGGACTAGGACAATTGGACTGGAATATTCCGAAGTACTGGGTCTTATTATCTGTTTTTCTAATAAATCCTCAACAATTTTATCTACGACCCCTTTTTCAAAATAAGATAATCTACGCGGCTTTGATCTTATTGGGTTCTGATCCTTTAAAGCTATTTTCATTTTCACAGATGAATGAAACGGTTCAAATGTTTTTATCTACAACACTCATGCAGTTTGAAATAATACTTTTAACTTCATTTTTATATTGGCAATCTACGTCTGGATTTACTTCGAGATTTAATTCAGTTTGACATGATTCTATATCAATATTGAAAATGTCCTCTTGGTTCTCAGCAATTTTTCCCCCAAAATGTATAAATTTTTCGCTTACCTTCCAAGAAACATTGTCCAAGAAGTCTTGTCCTAGGATCATATCGGTCTTTATAGAATATGGTGGCACTATGACAGCTGTAACCTCAAAGAGTTTCCCATCAATCTTTACTGATATTGTAATGAACTCATCACAAACTACTCGTGCATCGTTTAGTCCAACTAATGTAATATTTTCTTTCGTCTTCACCGTAGCTAACCCATTTACAACATTGGACTTTATTAACGTTCTTTTGCTTCCAGTGTCAATAAGGAATATAAGTTTATTTTCATTAAGCTCCACAACCTTTTCGTACTTGGAACACATATCGATGTCAATATTCATGGATGTAGCAGCTGATGTTTTGGGGCTTGTTGGATGACATGTACTAGTAGGGGTGCTAGTTCCCATTGCCATGCTGGTGTTGGTGCGACAATATTTCGTTACGTGTCCATATTTTTTACACTTGAAGCAAAGTGGTCGACCAGACTCATCCCGACTAGGTAAAAATGGTTTGTCTATATTTCTTCTTTGTTGGCCACCTTGCACATCTGCACGTGTCTCCTTTTCAACCGGTCTGCTATGCATTAACGCCATTCTATCCACCCTTTTGCTTTCAATGTTCAGAAATTCATGCATATCATGTAGTAAATGATCGGTGGTTAAATGTTGTTTTGCCATCATTGCCTCGCATAAGGTTCTGGGCCATACACCTATCAGTATCTCACGTTTCAATTCACAGAAGCTGAATTTCAATTCTTCACACATTCGTACCTTTTCGTGAAAATAAGAATTTAAAGACTCACGTTTTCGTTGAATTCTTTGTGTCATCCTTTTGTATTTGTCACTTGTAGGTTCTTCCATAATAAATGTAGGCTCAAAATTTTCTACGAAGTCTTGCCAACTGTATATTTTACTTTTCCTCACTTGATACCAGTGATGAGCTCCATCGGTAAGTTTTGTTCGAGCTGTTTCGAGAATGTAATTGTCCGGTATGTTATGTAAGATCTGTGCACTGTTTAAGCTCTGCAACCATTCCTTTGCTTTTAAACTATTACCATCAAAAGATGCAATATTGCTCAATAAGCCAGGCATTACTCCAATATTTTGTGGCTTTTGTGTCAAAACTTCTCTGTCAGATATTTTATCAATTAGCTTCTCAAGTAACGCATCTTTCCTTTGATTTTCTAAAAGAAGTTTTTCTAGAAATTGTGACAGATCATTACTTACATTCATCTTATTGTCGCCTTTGCTTGTACTACTGTCTTCCGCCAAACTACAACTTTTCGGTTGCTGGTGCTCGTTTTCGTCATAGATAATATATACATTTCATTTTCTATAGATTGGACACTTCTAATAAAATTTTGTTGGCGTGTTTCCGCGCCATCTAGTGAAATGTGTTAAATTTAAAACAGACCATACTGGGGCACAAAAAGCTTGTTTATTATTGAACATTGAATTTCTAACTTTTAAACTAAAAACAAAGCGCTTTTATATAGTTTCTGAATATTGTCCTATATTTTTATTAAAAATATTTTTACAAAAATGTTATCTTCGTGGAACACGACGAAATAAAATTTCATTCCCTAACGCTTCTCGTGAAGTTTCAATTTGGATGATATATGTCACGTATACCTGTAATATCGAAACCAAAGGTTAGGTAATTTATAAAAACTATCTCAAAAGATATTTAAGTTTTAACAATCTCGGAAAGCCATTAAGGCCCGATTGTACATTGCGAGTTTAAGCGCGAGTTCAGCTTAAACCGAAGAAAAACCCAAGTTCAAGTTTTACTTGAGTTGTACAATGCGAGTTTAGTCCTGCGCGGAAGTCCAACTCTGGTTTAACTTGAACCATCAAATTTGACGGTTTCTTCATGAGCTCAAGTTCCAGTTCATGCTTTTCTTTCATAAATTGAGCTCATGTTCTTTTTCGAAAAATTTATTTTCTGAAAATTCTAATTGGCTTTTAACTTCAGCCCACTGGGAATCCCGACTTGTAATGCCATGCTGTTCAGCAATTTTTGTGTTTTTTACGATAAAGTACATGATCCCATTACACAACAAGATAATAATGTTGTGTTATATATGCATGTATATGAGCGTTTTATCAAATACATTGTACAGCTTCGATTCCAATATGTAGACGTCAAATCAAAACACAAACCAAAAGTGACAGTTGCAGCCGTTGATGTTTCAAACGCGCATGTACGAATGTGCATCGCTTGCTATTAACAGGATGAAAATGTTCGTCTGTGCAGCTTAGCTAAACTCAATCTAAACAGCATTTGTACAACAGACCAAAAAGTTAAACTCAAGTTCAGTTGAATTTCCGTTTAGTTGAACTCCACTTGAACTTAGATTTGTACAATCGGGCCTAAGGGGTACTATTAGAATGTAGGTCTAAACCATAACAGGTTTTAATAACACATCTTGTATTTACCTATTAATTGGATGTTGTATACTACACTCTTCTTGGCGAAGTATATTGTATCTGGTGTTATTGCCTTGAAGACATTAAACATTTCTTGCACTGCTTCAATTTGTATGGGATAATGCGATATGAAAATAAAGTGTCACTGGTTTATGTCAAAACTAGTATGTCAGCTCTTGTCAATTTAATAGAAACGATAGCTTCATCTTTAAGCGTATTTAACACTACTATTTAATGTTTAAACTAAACCACGTCCAATATAATCCTTCATACATACTATACATACATAATCAAAGACCTCTTATACCCGAAGGTGTCGAGGTGTAAAGTTCTCTTAATTTAGTTCCACAGATTCAACAAATTCACGCCACTCTTTCCTGTTTCTGGCTAGGGCCTTCGCCTCGTTCCATGTTTTTCCTCTTTTTTTTTCAGAAGTTCATCCGTACTGCTGTTCCAGTTTTTATGGGTCGCCCTCTCCGATTTTTTCCCGATTTTCCTTACCTCCCATACCCGCTTCACCTGTCTAGTTTCATTCATTCTGATCAAGTGTCCCCACCATTTCAGTTTCTTTTCTTCTACTTCAGTTCTTAATGATTTTGTTGTCAGCATCTGTCTAATGTCACTGGATTGTAGTCGGTTTGTTTGTCTTTCGTCAAGTATCCAATTTTCTGCTCCATAGGTTAAGACTTGTAAGTATACTGCTTGATACACCGTCATTTTTGTTCTTGTTGTTATCTCTTTTTTATTCAAAAAGTTTTTGTAGAGTGCATAATTCTCCAACTTATTTTCTCCAAGAATATCACAAAAATTACCATATTCTACTAATACTGTTTTTGAAGACGCTTGCGACACAACATACAAAATCAGAATGACAATATAATGTCATAATGACACTCAAATTTGCGCTTGTCATATTTCAAATTTCAAAAAGCAATGCTGGCGACACCTGGTGAAATGTGTGAGTACCAAAACTTTGACGACAGTACGCGGGACCTTCTGCCGTATCGGTTTTCGTCGTCATCCCTGTCTATCGCAACAGCGTTCTCCTCATTCTCCCGTTGTTTGTTCAACTCGCCTTGGAAACGGTCAAACTCGTTTTGCTCTTCGCCCATTGTTTCACTTTTTTTTTCCTCGGTTATCCGTTTTCGGCTAATGGTCTCACTTCGAATATGCTTCAGATCCCACTTCTGAACTGTAGGAAGGCCACAATACACAATAGTTCAGTTAAAACTTTGAATAGATTTATTAACTTAGATTTACAAAACGTTTTTATTAACAAGGTTACTAAGGTCACTGACATCCAGTCCGTGCGTCTCTTCCTTCTCCCCTGTTGTCAACCTCTCTCCCTAACCCGTGATACCAACTTTTCACCTACACTGATATTTTACGTAACGCATGTTAATGTGTAAGTATAACATTTGTCAGATTTAACTTAAATCACTATTCTGCCATTTGCTTATCTTAAAGTGTAACTTACTAAATTTAAAATATGAAGTGTAAACTATGAAATCTACAAAAGTTACAAAACGAATAATTAATTTTCAACGTTTTCAGTTGCCAAGTGACATTTAATGATTGTTCATATTTTTAAACCAAACTGTACCTCTAGCCATCATTTTCATGCGAACTATGCCTTCATGATTACTATGTAATTGTGATAAAATATGACACTGCAAATTTTGAGGAATGACTATATTGTTATTGAAAAATAAACAATTATTCTGACACAATAATGCAATTTTTTCCAAACGCCAATTATTTAAACATATTTTTATATAAAAATATGCCGTCCCGAAGTGGAGTCGAACCACCATGTAGGGCTATCGCGGCTCTACCGCAAACCGTTGCGACCACCGGGGGCTTCGACTACACAAGTAAACTTCACAAATATATGCGAACGAGATGTTATAATGACCTAGGATAGGCAACATTTTTGACACCGAAGTGTATTATTTTCTTGGCGTATGTAAATACAATAATGCAATTTTTCCCAAACGCCAATTATTTAAACATATTTTTATATAAAAATATGCCGTCCCGAAGTGGAGTCGAACCACCATGTAGGGCTATCGCGGCTCTACCGCAAACCGTTGCGACCACCGGGGGCTTCGACTACACAAGTAAACTTCACAAATATATGCGAACGAGATGTTATAATGACCTAGGATAGGCAACATTTTTGACACCGAAGTGTATTATTTTCTTGGCGTATGTAAATACAATAATGCAATTTTTCCCAAACGCCAATTATTTAAACATATTTTTATATAAAAATATGCCGTCCCGAAGTGGAGTCGAACCACCAGAAAATAATACACTTCGGTGTCAAAAATGTTGCCTATCCTAGGTCATTATAACATCTCGTTCGCATATATTTGTGAAGTTTACTTGTGTAGTCGAAGCCCCCGGTGGTCGCAACGGTTTGCGGTAGAGCCGCGATAGCCCTACATGGTGGTTCGACTCCACTTCGGGACGGCATATTTTTATATAAAAATATGTTTAAATAATTGGCGTTTGGGAAAAATTGCATTATTGTATTTACATACGCCAAGAAAATAATACACTTCGGTGTCAAAAAAATTATTCTGACAACTCAAATGAGATTGTATAATAGTATTTTAATTCAGGTGATAACTCTTTAGGAGACTTAATAGTCCATCCATTTTTCACATACTGGTATACTTGATATAAAACTGTGTCAGATTTCAGGCTATTTGCTATTTCACTAACACCAACACACATTTCATCATCTACAGTTATACTATTTAGGGAATCTTCTTCTATTCCACTACCTAACCTAGATAGTGCATCTACATGTGCCATATGTTTAGAAGATTTATATTTAAAATCATAATCATACATAGAAAGTAACACTGCCCATCTCTGCAACCGTGATACTGAAATTAATGAGGTACTTTTTGGATTGAAAATTTCTTTGAGTGCTTGAGCATCTGAACAGAAAGTAAATTTATGACCATAAATATACTTATGAAATTGTTTAATAGCAAACACAATGGCGAGCTCTTCGCGATGAACTTGGGAGTAAGGACTCGCATCCGCAGCTACTACTATCGGTTTACTCGGGTCATATAACTCCAACACATTGTTTTCAGTTAACAAACGTGTAGTTCTATCGAAAGCAATTTGAGAATCGGATGTCCATCTGAAGGATGTATCTTTTCTTAATAACTTATACAATTCATGCAACTCAGCTGATAAGTTGGGGATAAATTTACCGTAATAATTCAACAGACCTACATAAGATTGCAATTTTGACAAACTATCAGGCGGAGGTGCATCTAAAATTGTTTTAACCTTTCCAGATATTCAATAAAATTGTCTCCGGGAACATACGCTTCCCAATTTCCAATCATTTTCTTGTTCTCTTGCGTTACTTAACCTTACTTTTACCACGCGGCCTCCTCAATTTATTAAAATATTCGCCATACTGGTTTTCTACACAGAGATTTTTTTTTAACATCTTAGTCTTCCGACATCCTCGTCGCCAATTTATTATATTTTGGGGTAAAATGAAACACCAAGGGTTCGGATATTAGCGATACATAGGTATATTCCATATTATTCAGACATTAGCGTACATAATACAATACCAATAACGGCTTGGGGAGACCGAGAGATCTGAGGCGAGAAAGCCGCGGACGGTAACGTGACAAATATAAATGTGCTTCTCCCACTCTCTCATCTCGCATCTGCGTACATACAATATACATAACAGGTATGTCTGGATTTTCTTTGGATAAGCAAACGTGTTCTGCACACGCAGAATTATTCTATTGGACGCATAATGTCGGGTAGTCTCGGCATTGCCCATCAGTTACCACTTCCTATTCGCCTCATCATCCGACATTTCAAGAGCAACAGGTACGGGTCTAGTTGTAACCGTTTTAAACTAATTTTAGAAAGCTTTAAACCGTTAGACTAAATCATACGTTTATCATAAATTTAACTTTGGACGAAAACAACTCCGTAATACAATGGCATCACCATGGCATTATGACAGCATTTGAATGTGAAGTACCATTTAGTTCTATGCATTATTTGATAAACCATTTCAAAAATAGGTATGTTTACACTCGTTCTAACTACTTTACTAATACTTGTAATTAGAATTTTATTTCAGTATACATTTAAGATTTATTTTGTCTTTTGTTCTTAATTCTGCAGATATTTATTCCAAATTGGAATTGCTTATGTTTCTACCATACATCTTTTGTATATTTTAACCGTTTTATTGATGATATCCCTTCATTGGTGATAGCATGAGCTTCAAATGTTTGTTGATCATCGTCGACAATAAGAGACGGGAGGCGTGACTTACTACTAGTAGGCGAGGCTTTGAAGTTATTACATACGCGATTTTCAGGTTTCTCGCAGACATGAGGCGTATGATTAAAAAAAGGATTTGCTTCTACTTCAAGCAATTGCTTGCACGAAAAGCAAAAACTAAAGTATTACCTTCACTTGAAAGTAGGTACTTAATGTATTAAGCTTACGCTATGTACATAAGAGTAAATACTTCAAAAAGAGTCATTTTCTATAGTACAATTGCGAGTTTATGCTACAATTCACAGCATAATACGTAGTTTTAGCGAAGCCAGACCTGCAGCAACTTCGCTCTATCGACATTATAAAATTATGGCTGCATTTATCAATCTTCACCGCAAAAGAAAGCAGTATTTTGAAGGCGAACATACGAAGTCCCACGATATAGAAAATTATTTCGGTAAATATTAATTTTCTGAGTACATCTCTTTAACGTATCAGTACTTCAGATTTTACCCAGAGAACGTAGAATGGATGGCTGAACATTTTCTGGGAAGAAAGTATAAAACAAATATGAGCAAAATGGAATTATATTTAAGAACATTAGGAGATCCTGGTTTTCAGGAAGGTGTTGGAGCAGACTTGGGCATTTATCAAAGTACAGTTTCCAAAACGATCAACGAAGTAGCTAGTAAAATAGTTAGGAGGAAAGGAATGTGGATTCGATTTCCCCTTACTCCTAATGAATTGGAAGAAGCAAAACGTGGTTGGCATATGCCTGATGCAATTGGTGCAGTGGATTGTACTCACATTAAAATTAGAAAGCCCGTTTTGCATGGGGAGGAATACTTTAATAGAAAAGGATTTTGTTCAATAAATGTCCAAGCTACTTGCAATTATAATGAGTGCTTTACATCAGTTGATGTGTCATGGCCTGGAAGTGTGCATGATAGTCGGGTGTGGCGAAATTCAGACGTATTTCAAATTACTAAATCAAACATTAATTACGCATATCTATTAGGAGACGAAGGATATTGTATTGCACCCTGGCTGATGACCCCATACAAGAATCCTAATATTATTACTGAAAAGTTATATAACAGGATACACACTACCGATCGGATAATTATTGAACGTTGTTTTGGACAACTGAAAAGTCGATTTCCAATGCTAGCCAATACAATAGGGTTAAAACTGAATTGTATACCTGTCTATATCACTTCCTGCTTTATACTGCACAATGTTGCAAAAAATGTTCACGACCCTAATGATTTTCTACCTCTCCAAAACAGAGAAGAACCTTATTGCCAACCTATTGTAGATGACGCAAATATTAGAGTATTAGGTAACCAACGAAGAAATGAGATATTTAGACAACTAATGGAACAACAAAGGTAAGGAGGTTTTCTGGGATTTGTCCGGTCAGATCTGTTAAAACAATGAATTGTGAATTTTGTTTTCTATAATATTTCTCCATTTCCTTCGCAGCCGCTTTCTGAGCGCGTGCGGCATTTATCTGTTGAATCAAACACTCGCGTTGTAACTGCTGCAAACTTTTACCGCGGAATTCTGCTGATTCATCTAGATCACTGTTCAATTTCTTTTGTTTTATAGGAACGTGTGATGCTATAGATTTGGATGCCTCCAATGATGCACAAGGTACTCCAGCAGAAATAGCACCTGACATAAAAAATATAGAGCACATATTCATAATTTACTCTGATTATATCAATAAACGATTAAAATTTACCAGGCACTTTTTGTAATTCAGGATTGTCTCCTTTTTCGTCTTCCCATAGATTTACAAATTTTTCTTGCCATTCGCTCAACATAATTTTTTTGTTTCCAGTTCTTTTTCAATCACCAACTGCTTTCACTTTGGTTTTCGTATTATTATATTTTTTCAGAGCCTACAATGCAAAATGTAGAATTATATTTTAACCAGATAATAAAATAACTGCGTTCACCGCTTACTTGTTTTGCATTTATTTCTTTGTTCAAATTTTTAGAATAACAGGCAGCCAGTTGTTTTGCTGCTAAGTCTTTTTCTTTTACAACAGCTGGTGTTTTTCTTTTGTCAAATAAAATTTTGTAATCTGAAAGTAGCACGACAAACGCCATTTGTGCATCTTGGCCGGTTGCACTGATGTCATTCTCAACTTCATTTTCACTCTCACTGATCACTTTTAATTACTATCCTCGTAAACAAATTACCACAAACAACAAGAAATTTATAGGTTAAAAGTAAATACTATCTAGATGAAGCATTTACTTCCGACTGAAGTTTTTACTCTATGTAGTAAGCATCAACTGTAGTAAATACTTCGTAGCAGTTGCTATTACTTGAAGTAGAAGCAAATGCTTTTTTTATTCATACGCCTCAGCCCAATTCAAATTTTGCGTTTTACGCAAATATCCATCAGGCAAATAACAATATTTGCGCGCTTTAAAATTTGAAATATTGGCGGCAATGGGAAACAAGACAATTTTTCACATAATTTTTTTTTACATAATCACTTACAGGATTTTAAAAAAATGGATCCGTATTTTTTATTTTGCTATATCTTTATTATTTATTAAGATATAAAGCTTTAAAGTTTCGTTTTTCAGCACCACTATAAAACGCAGTCAAATATTGAAGTACACAAAGACTACTGACGTCACGCAGTACCGCAGGGTATTTTTGGTGTTAGTCTAGTCAGACTAACACCAAAAATACTCTGCAGTCGCAACTTCAATGTATTTTTCTTTTTCTTCTATTAGCAACCATGAAAATGTATTTCTACAATCGTAAAAATAAAATTGCGGTCGTAATTGGCAATTTACATTAACTGACACGCCACTATGCGGCAATTTTTAGAACTAGCGTTGGAAGTATAGTTCAAGTTGTATTTCTGGTTTGTTTATTGGGTTTTATTATTATATAGCCTTTATCTTTTCGTCGGTCAAGTTCAGTCCTGTTTTCCTTAGAAATCATAGAAAAAAAAATGAAAAAAATTGTGTAAGTTTTAGATTTTCTAGTAAAAGTATTCTCAAATTTTGAACAAAATTGTTAGAGCCGTTTAGCTGTAATTGCATTTTCTTATCCAAAATTCCATTTATTTAGCTAACGGTTCGAACGATTTTATTCAAAAATGTATGAGATACTAAGATTATAATGTAGATTTTTTTCATTATTTTTTTATGAACAGAAACTTCAGAATTAAATCTGGAAAGTTGTTCCATTACTTCTTATGGAGTTAAAGCAGTGACGACAACCTCTATGTTTGCTAGTAGTTTCGCTTCTTCTTACATAGATGGCACTATGACGACATCGTACATCGAAGACAGAATGCGATCAGATATTGCAACAAATAATGGACCGGTTGCAGTTAGAACAAAATCGCTAATGGACATGCGCGGCGGGAACTAAATCACGCCCATTTTTTCAAATATTTATACTTATCCTGAACTACGAAAATTCCCCATGTCACATCTGATTCACATCGTCCGCGTCCAGACTGTTACCAACATCGTAACTTCAAATAATCTAGGTGCATAACAGTCACCATAGTTACGGCGCATAAGCAAAGAACATTTTATAAATGAAACCGGTGCATCGCCGGATCTGATATCTAGCTAGACAAAACTAATAAGTTGTATCTTGTATTTATCGCACTCTTTCGAACTCACAGATTAAACATAAGAAAATCATAACGATATTTTGAGTTTGCAATTGATATTTGATATTGAGAAAGAAGTGAAGTTACTATTAGCTTTGTTTAGTAAGTACGCTTCTAATACTTCCAACGATTGGAAACGGCTGCAAAAATAAAGCTATTGTAAGAATGCCGTTTTATCCACGAAAGGTGAACATGACGGGTGCTCATTTACATCCGACGCATAAAAGGTAAGTTTGTTTTTAATTATATTGTTTACATAATTCGGATCCTCTATGGGATAATCTTGAAAACTCGATTTGTTGATAATGCGAACTAACTTGGTTGGCAATGGCGCCATTATCACTCAAATATCTTGAAAACTAGAACAAAAAATTGGGCCAATGTTCAATGGCAAGTCTTGCGACAATATTCGATCTGCTGTTATTTATAACTCATACAATTGATATTATTGACCTAATAAATTTAATATAGACTTGAACATGTGAAGTTCTTCACTGGATCTCTTGGTGCAGAAGTAGAACACTAATCACTTTAACCCACTGAACACCAAACAAGTTTTAACTAAAACACCGACGCGTTTCAACAGCAATGCTGTCATTATCAAGGCGATAATAAAACTCAAGTTTTATTATCGCGGCGATAATAAAACTCAAGTTTTGATAAATTTTACTGCAAACACCACTGAAAACTAACACGACGGGACGACAATGAACAAAATGATGCACATTTGACACTACATTTAACATTTTTATATTATATTTAGTGCTTTCGATTTGGTTAGATCATGCTGACAAATATCAGAAAACTAAAAAAACTAGTGGACTGCACTAAAGTGGTCACGTGGTACTCGGGATTAAATGAAGGCACTGTATATACAATATATTTTTTCGATCCACTCTAATATGTAATAGACTTTTATATCTTGCCCCCATACATATTCTTATTCATGTAATTTCTTAATTACATAAATACTATACTGAAATTGTAGGCGATAGCGATTTAACTATATACATATGTTAAGCTCGCATTAAGAAATTATCGGTTTAGGAATTTATAAATGATCCCTTGCATATGAAACTGGATTTAATAGAAATAGTATATTATTACACTAGTGCATAATCAATGCACGAGTGTCATACGATATTTTTTAGTATAAATGCAACAATAATTTTAATTAGAAGAAATGAAATCAATAATTTCAATACATGACATGTACCTATATGCCATTTGACATTTCCCGACATTTCACTGGACTATTAAACGCTTGGGATTGGTTGTTACCAAGCAACCTTTATACGCACGCCGTGCGATAAAGGCCCGATTATGCACGCTTATGGGTGTGTTTTGATTGGTTTATGATGCATGCATACTAGAAATGCGTTTTTTTTCTGCAATAATAATTCTAATAACGCAGAAAACTTGCGCATAGGCGTCATGATAAATGAAAAAATATTAAAAAAATTTTTCAAAATTTGAAATTGCGCAGAAAGCCTAAAGTTACCAAAAAAGTCAAAATACCAGTAAATTAAAAAAAAAATGCAATAATTACAAAAAATACATTTTTTGTTGTAATAGTGAAAAAAGTGTTTTTAAGAGTGTCCTTAACGCATACAAAAAATAATTAGTAATAATTGTTTTACTGAATTCGCGCAAAAGGTCTAAAGTTGCGGGTTGTATCGCAAAAAAAAACGATATTTCATGATTTTCGACCCCCGCACACTTTTTCTGCTGCTTCTGTAACCAGTTTTACATACCTCTCAACTGACTGAATGTGGCATGGGAATTTGGGGTAGTTAAACGCTGATAGCGCTTTGTCTTTCAACAAAGAAGCAATGTGTTCAGTTGGCATCTTGGACAGTAGTGGCGGCGGTGTTAACTTGCAGATTGACCAATCAATTACTTCGGTATAGTTGTTTGCACTAAAATTTATTGAAGATATTTTGAAGTCTCTTACGTAACCTTCAGCCGATGGCTCATTTCTGGATTTAAGGATCCTCATGTAGCCAAGTTCCCTAATGTGTGGTCTCTTATCCATTATCATAGCCAACATAATATTTTCAGGGCGGCAACCCTGCTCGCAATTTTAGGTCTTTTGCGCGAATTCAGTAAAACAAGAATGGGTCTAATTACTTTTTGTATGCATTAAGGACACTCTTAAAAATACTTTTTTCACTATTACAACAAAAAATGTATTTTTTTTAAATATTTTTTTTTAATATTTTTTTATTTATAATGACCCCTATGCGCAAGTTGTCCGCGCTATTAGAATTGTATTGCAGAAAAAAAAACGCGCTTTTCGATTCACCCTATTACATATACTTTAGAAAATGAATGTTCGCATGATGGTGCAGAAAATGTCCTTCAGAACCAACCAATAATTAAAAAGTTTTTTCTGTGTATTAATTTGTTTTCAGTTTGACTGCCTTTTCGTTTACCTTCTTTATTATTTGAAATAAATTATTATTTGTTTACTGTGTGTTTTGTTATTAATTCTGGAATAAAATCAGTGTTTTTAACGAAACAAACTTAAGATGAACATAGATTCCTGTCTATCTGCTTGGATAAATAATTTTTCTTATGGTTCTAAAATTGATTTGTATTATTATTTTACTACGTATAACGAAGGTATTAAAAGTATCTGAAAAAGAATATATTTCTGCAGCGATCTTCTCATTCATTTCGCATTACGTAGCTATTTTACCTGCTCATAAGCAAATTGCTTTATTACTACAAACATCCAGTTAAATGTTGAAAGTTTCTGTGTGCGACGTTAGGTCTACGTCGCTTGCCGGGTGAGTCGATTTTAAATCAACCGAGTGTACATACATACCTTATAATAGATTATAACATACCGACGTTCGTAGTTAAACTGATTTATTATTATTCTTAATGGATTTTATATAAATATATTAATAATTAATATATTTTTATTATTAATAAACATAACAATAATTAATAAACATAGGTAGTATACATTGGGATAGAATCAGCACCGAGGCCTGAACCTCTGGAAATCCAAGTCAGTGCACAAGTCTTCTCATTTGGCATAAATATGTCACGAAAATTCAATGTAGTATAAGTAAAGTTCCAACAATGATATACATATATTTACTTGAAAAGACTGAAGAACCAATTCACCGAATCAGCCAACTTTTGATCTGTCAATCTGTATCGACTTGTGTGTTTATGAGAACACCAAAGTAATCAGACAACTATATCGTTACACGTTATGACTATAATAAACTATTAAATACAGCATATAACTATAAAATATTTCGAAAACGTTATACAGCGTATCCGAAAATTACGGTTAAATTTCCGAATGGAAAAAGTGTCAAAACTTAATTTTTTTAAATGCAACTACCTATTTTTCTCTTTCTCATCAAACTGCCCTTACAAAAATACAAAAAAAAGTCTGATTCATTACGCATCTAAAATCGATACTTTTTAAGATAATTAATAAAATATGTATGCTCTAAGAAGAATGTAGTTTTGGTAGTTTTTTAAGATGTCATCCTGCTTAAAAAAATGCAAATATTTCAAACATGGTTGAAAATAACAACATAGTTGTTTTATTAAATTTACTTCAAAATTGAACGAGAAATTGAAGAATATAATAATATATAGGGTGTTCCATTTAAAATAACAAAGTTGACAGCCACTTTCGGTATAAGTGTATGCGTCAGGTTATTATAAATATTTTAGTTTAATAGCGCACGTCGACGTTAGTCTACTCCAAAATTTTCAGAATTTTCCAATGTATACTCATCCATATATCGATCAATGCAGCTCCTCGTGAGACACCCTGTATACATTAGATTATAATAAGCGTATAGATTATAGTCAATGGTTCAATGCAAATTTAAAGGATGACAAGCTGCTTTTATCCGATGAAACGTGGTTTCATTCCATATGTAAACTCACAAAATTATAGAATATGGTCAGCTGAAAATCTTCATGTCTACCACGAGACACAACTATACCTTCTGAAAATTGGAGTTTGGTTAGCATATCACGAAAGAGCATTATCGGACTAATATTTTTTGAAGAATCAATTAGCTGCAAATTATTGTGAAATTCTAAATACGTTTATAGAACAATTGCACGATGATGAGATAACGACAGGTTTCTTTCAACAGGATAATGCTACCGCCCACACTGCAAGACAGACTATCTAGAACAATTTTATGACAATCGGTTTAGTAGCACTAACAGATGGCCGCCAAGATCTCCAGATCTTACCCTATTAGATTTTTTCTGTTTGGTTATTCCAAAAATAAAATATTTCGCAATCGGTTGCCCACATTAGGTGACCTAAGGGAAGCTATATGAATCGCAATAGATGAAATTGAACCAGAAATGTTGCAGAATATATTCGAAGATATGAGGAGAAGAATCGACACTTGTTTACTTAATCATGAATGATAGAACTCTGTTTAAGTTTTAAATTAATTAAAATGTTGAAGATGTTGTCCATGTTCTTGTATCCATAAAGCAACCCTTCCTTTTTATATTATCGAACACATTTATTAACATATCTGGCGTAATTTGGTTTACCGCATTAATTATAGTCTGTTGCAACTCCTCTGGATTACGTAACCGATTTTTGTGGACAGAATTTTTTAAATAGCCAAACATTAGGTTAAAAACGAGTTAGGTCAGGTGAACGTGGTGGTCAACGATCTCTACTGATCAATCGATCCTCATAAAATTCTTGCAGAAAGCGGATTCTATCTTGTGCTGTATGAGCAGTTGAACCGTCCTGGAATAACCGTACTGTATTTCATCGTCATGTAATTGCTCAATAAATTGTTCCAATATATGTTCACGATAATTAGCGGCATTAATGTTATCATTAAAAAAGATTGCTATCCATACGCCTATTTTGATAGGGTGCAATGGCGTTTCTTTATAAACGTGTGGATTTTCTGCATTCCATATTCTGCAATTTTGAGAATTGACATTGCCACGTAGGTAAAACTAGGCCTCGTCGCTGAAAAAACTTAAATCTAGTATATCATCATTCAAATTTTCATTAAACCACGTGCAATAATCTATTCGTTTTTGAAAGTCTATTGGATATAACTCTTGACTACTTACTACTTACTGTAAGTTTATGTGGATGCATATGCAAAACCTTCCTGGCTGCCTTTCTACAAGACCCATATGAGATACCTACAAGTAATTAAATACATACATTATTCTTCAATTATTTATTTATTTTCCAAATAGCCGTATACCTGTTTGAACAGGCAAGTGCCTTAAAGGTTTTGTAGGACTTGCTTATAATCTGCGTTGGATATCACCCACAACTGCTTCCGTTAGAACAGTATGTCTACGAGTAGATTTTCCTTTTATAATCCACTCTGTCTCACGATAGCGTGCTACAAGTCGACGAACATATTGGGGAAATATATTACCATATACAACTTGGACATTTGGAAATTCCGCCAAAAATTTATTAAAACAAGAATGAATTGAGTACTGCCAAATGCCGTTTTCATCTCGTTGCCCACTACGGAAATAAGCTTCCAAAATAAACTTATCGTGTTCAACGGTAAAGGCCATGGATAAAAATAATCTTCACAGTTTGGTACTAATGAAAACTACCGATAAAATGAAACTCAAATAATTTATACAAATGAAATAACGCGCGATACTTACAAATTTAATTGACAAATTATTAACATTCGCAACAACTATGATGTTAGCAACTAAAACTTATCTAAGTCAGGTATGCCAAATGCTCTGAAACAATTTTGCTCTCATTGTACAATGCGACTATAAATGATTGTAAATTTTCGACTTAAGTTGGCAACACTTCTATAATTTTATGTTAGCATACCTGATTTTTAAATTTAAATTTGTCATATTTGTCAAAGCAAAAGTCATATGAATAAAACCACTCAATTTCATTTTAACAATGGTATTTATTATTGAGCAAAACACATTTATTGTAATGGCTTATTTTCGAAGCGGCTTACGAAATGATGACGGTAATTGGATATATTCGCTGCAATCAACTTTGCTTTCAAAAACTTTCCTGATTAGAGATGGCCATGATTTTTTTCTATGATTGGTAACAGTGCTACAGTGCGTCACTTTGACAGTTCTTTGGTTCGTATGTCATCGCGATGTATAAAATTTACTAATAGAACTAAAGATGATGCTGAAAGTGTTGTCCATAATTTTGAAGACAGAGACGAACTCTACGCTTCATACTCTCAAAACCATTTACAAGGTGTTGTGGGGTTATATCAGCACAGCAATCGGTAATAGCATTGCGAAGTTCTGCGATTGTATGATGTCTGGTCTTGAAAATGGTATTCTTCAAATATGAAAAGATAAAATAATCTAAAATTGTCAGATCGGGTGATCTTGCTGGAAAATTAATAACTCTGTCATCAAAAAATTGTGCCAAGAAAGCAATTGTGTATCGAGATCTGTGTACCGGTGCATTGTCTTGTTGAAAAAATCCTTCTGTCAGCTCGTCATCATGCAGTTCATTAATAAAAGGCTGTAATAATTGGTTTTGGTATACTTCAGTAGTTACGATTTCATTAAAAAATATAGGCCTGATAATCCGTCTCCTTGAAACCGCTAGCCAGGCTCCTATTTTTTGTGGATGTAGTGGAGTTTCTACGAATTCATGAGGATGTTCTGCAGACCACATTCTCATATTTTGTTTATTTAAATAACCAGAAAGATGGAACCAAGCCTCATCGGTAAAAAAGCATTTGTCGCGAACGTTGTCATTATCTACGTTATCCAAGAACCACTGACAATACTGCGTTCTTGTACCAAAATCTACTTGGGTAAGTTCATGCACTGCTTGAATCTTATATGGATACAGTTTTAAATCCTTTTTTAAAATGGTGTGGCATGTTCCAACTGACAACTGAACTTGTTGCGAAAGTTTTGGAATAGACTTTTTAGGTGAGATTCTTTGTCGAATATCCTCTATGCAAGCTGCCGTTCGCTTTTTAGGTGCTCCGCCACCAGGTTTACGAGTTACTGCACCTGTTTCCTGAAATTTATCTATGCAAGCGTGAACATGACTTAGCAGCGGTGCATACGTAATCGGCAGATTAGGAAACCGTTGTCGGAAATCCTGCAAACACATTAATGGAATAAACCCATTCTCCATTATCTAAGTTTCGACCATAGATCTAGTAATATATACCTACGGCATATGGATGGAGTCTTTCCGCATCTAAAGTACAGTGACAAGTGTAACGAACATAAGAGAGAAATAGCTATATCTGCATTTAATTTTAAAGAAAAGGATAGACAATGTGTATCACGTGACGGGTGGCAAGAAAGTTCAACGTGAACTAGGATCTTCTTGTATGCAGATTCAAACTGGACTGCAGTAGGATTATTATTAAAACCCCCTCTGGATCTTATAACGGAAAAGAACATTTCTATATGATCTTGACTTAATTTGTAAGTTAGGAGATATTTTAAGTTCTTTTTCATAACCAGATCTTTCACAATTCCAACAATGCTGTCCATACAAATTAACAAACCCAAAAAACCTGTTTTTCTCTTTGTATGCAAAACAACTACTCCATTTTTATCTTTTACTCCATATATATATTCTTTCACTTCATTAACATATCTTTCGATGAAATGTAAGTTATCATCTGAGATAGGTTTTTTATAAAGATTTCTGCTTAACACATTCCGAGTATTTAGAATATCAAATACATTATTCATGTTTTGACAAAATATGGCTGTAGGTTCTGCCCCTTCAAACATTGGCAGCTTTAAGTCTTTACAACAGTACAGCAATGCATCGGCAACACTGTTACTAAATGTTTGAACTGCTAGTTTGACTTTCATCTTTTCATTATAATAATTCATATGTCGCTGTCGAATTCTTGTAGCAGCATGCAGACCATAAGCATCCTGAAGTTGTACCAATAATTTGAAAAAATTCCAGTTTATAATATTACCATCCTTATCGTATAAAATACCATGATCACCCAATAGATTTCTTATTAGTTTGATCATATGGCATGGATCCAATATAATGTAAACGGGCTGTTTAGAAATGGGATGTGAAAAATAAGTTTTTAGGTTCTTAATTTCTGTTAAGTTAGCACCTAATATTTTTGCCATTGAAAAATTAGTACTTGCACCATCAAATGTTAACGAACAAATTTTCACATTAATTTCCTGAATCATGATTAAGCATGTACAAACTAACTTTGCTTTTTCCTCAGCTTTTAATCCATTTGTCAAGAAATAAGCAATCGGAATCTTCCAACGGCAATTTATTGCTACCAGTAAGAAAACTAATGCTTCCTTTGCTTCTGGCAAAGTATCACTTTCCATTGCAAACCCATAATTAATATATCCCGTTTGACGACTGCCATTCATTTGTATATGCTTTCTAATTGACATTTCATCCATTATAAGGCTACATACTAATTCCTTTCCAATATTTTGTTATTCCTTTACTTTAATTTTTAAAGCTCGAAATGCCTCAGATGTATATCCAGGAGATCCATCAATAGATTTATACATATATTATACATTATATAATTTAACAAAGTTTTAGGATGTGGAAGACATTTAGAAAATATTTTCCTTACATAAGTGTATGCAGAACTTGAATAAAAGTTTAATGTGAGTGCAAATGTTCGTAATTCTTCGGGATACTTTCTGCCAGTTGCCAATTTTAATTGTTTTAACAGCAATTGTTTCTGAGCAGGCAATATACAATCCTAAAATAAAATTTATCAAACAAAATACAACTATAAATACCTTTCAGTGCTTCTGATAGTTTTTCTTTAATAAATCTAATAAGAAATTTGCTTTACATTCGTAATTCTTACCTCAAGCAGTATACTACAATCTTCAGAAATTTTTTTCGTATTTTTTAGGTGATTTGTAAGATCTTGTAGTGATTTGACTCTTTTTTTTAACGATGTTGTTTCACTCTTAGAACCTTAATGGTTGATTGATATTTTTTGATTTGTCTATTTGCAACATGCCATAATCTTTTGGCTTCCTGCGTTTTTAAATTTTCTGGTTTATAGTCTCCAAAATATATAGGTTCTCGTTGATTTCTGCAAAAGTGTTACCTTTAATATCAAAAATCTATAGCTATACATATGTATATGTTACCTCTTTGACTGCGGATGTGTGAATGTCAGTTTATTACCTAAGCTCGGTGGTGAAATTTCAGTAATATCTTCTGGTGCACTAAGATGATATAAATGTATATTCAAATTTATTAAAAAGTCGATTATCTACCTACCCCTTCAATAGAACATCTCTTTTTCTTTTTTCTGTGGAACTATTTCTTCACTTAACAAAGGTGATTGAGAACGTTTTGTTCTTTTTTTAGTTGCAGATTTGCACAAGTGCTTTGGGAAATCAAACACAGATGGAAAAGCATCACCTTTTAACCGTCTTTGACCAAAATTAATAACATAGTCAGATTCTAAAAAATGTTTTCCACAAATTCGGGTATATAGTGTTGGCTCAAAATTCTTCCTCCTTGTAGCAATAATCCATTTCTTTTTTAATTCGGGATTATTCGGAAATCTGTAACCATGTATATGCAGCATATTACCTACCCTTTCTAACTGCCTAAATATAAATAATATTATACTTACGTATGAAACGAGACACCGCCTTTTTTCGCACGTTCCAAGCAGTTATATGCACAACAAGATTTTACCATGTTAAAACTTAAAATGGTATATAACCACAATATATGTATGTATATGGCACTGAAATTTATAAACAATTTTATTATATTTTTAACCAGTATTATTCAATAAATGTAGATTACAAATAGATAAAAGTACGAACATAGGTGACTACAGACTACAGAGCACTACATAGGTATAGCAAAGAGTCTGGATATAGTATAGATATAGGTACTAGACCGTACACGACAGAACGTATGACAGAACGTTTTGCCACCCGTCATGTGACCTTCTCTCTATCCTTCTTGCACTGTGTTGGTAACAGTATTCTCTCTCTAAGTTACATCCATATAGAGTAGATCTATGGTTTCGACCAGTTCTAAAATAACTTTCAATTATAAACTTTTTGTGTTGTAACTCTAACATTTTAATAAAAGAATAAACAATCAAATGGAAATTTTCTTAATTTAAATTTGTCACTGACAGTTGTCAAAATTTGTGTATAGTAAAAACTGCAGTGTTCTCAATCTTAGAAAGAAAAATAATAAAAAAACAGCCTACTCTAATCAGGAAAGTTTTTGAAAGCACGGTATAATCATTTCAAAGAATATTGTGTAAAAATAAATTGCATTTTTCATTCATTTGAATGTAAATTATAATTTTATAATATACAGGGTGCCCATCTAGTACGTGGAAGCCCAATATCTTGGTTGATAAGAGAGATCATTTTTTATTTCATGTGTCTAGTTTTTTCGAGATCTACAAACCTAAAATAATGCCGATTGTTTTACACATACAAATATAAACCAATCAGATTCGCGTATTACTGAAGCAACTCGCAATTACAGCGGTAATTTATCGATAATTTTCATAGTAGAATAATTAGGCGTTGTTATGGAAATGTGGTTAATAAGGATAGACATGTCTAAAGTTCTGTCAAAAAACTGGTAATTTCTAAATGAATTTATTAATTCATAAAGAGTTTAGATAAATTTCATTTTGTATTACGTAAAATAATCTAATCAACTACCATACGAGCTTTGAATTAAGGGTCTATTTTCACACCTAGCGAGCACATCTTATACTAACATTGGCTGTCATTACAAATAAATTGGATAACGAGGGAGTTGTCGATCATACTGCGGGATGAAAGACAGCAATATACAAAATGAGATAGCAAGATCGTGACATAGAGACATGTCGTGAAAGGGGTATAAGCACGTAGAAAGGAATATAAAGTAAATTCGAATAGCAGTAATTGCGGCGATGATGTGCCCCTCTTTTAGAAAGGTGCCAAACCGTTTGGAACGTCTACAGTTATATGTTTTACTACCGGATACGTTTCTTGCAATACTCTTTTTTATTTAGCATTATATTTCTTTTTATAATGTACACCATGCTTATTCCCGTTCATATTTAGTGCACGAATAAGTTTATAACTCTTGAAATACTTTACTTTAAAAAATAAAAAAAAAATCTTTTTTATTAAACACGTAATTTCTGTCACTTACTATTCGTCCACCAATTTATAATTAAATGTTAATATTCCAGTAATAATTTCTTGTTTATAATCATTCTTCACAAAAATTATTGCAAGTAAAAATAACGCAATTTCAAATTTCCCACCACCAACTGATAATAGCACCTTAAACTCGATAATTTCACTCATACTTCCTGCATAACGACTTCGACTCGTGTCAATTTGACAATAATTAAACCACTCTAGCCCTACGGGCTGTCGTGATTTAAATTTGATTTAAATGCTTGTCAAACTGACACTCGTCTTCGTCGCTATGCAACAAGCATTCGTGAAATTATCGATAAATTCAAAGCTCTTATGGTATTACTACAGATTATGCAGGATATGTCATTTTCTCTGCACAGAAAAGAACTTGGTTTTTTTTTGTACAAACCTATATTTTTTATCATTTATTTTGAATCTACACGAAAAATGGGACTTTATGTATGGTATACATATAAAAAAACTGACGGTGTTTGAGATATTTGGCTTACTAGGCTTTTCTAATAAATTTTAGTCAATCATAATATCGCAAATTTTGTGGTTACGTTAATTATTAGGAAAACTATTTTTTGATAGAATGTTAGGCCGGGTTGACACGATGAGAGTAAAATGTGATAGTAACTATCACGACAGTAATTCTCATGCTTCTATCATAGTGTCAGCCGCATGAGAGTTGTTTGCGCACTCTCGTGAGAGGACTATCGCACTGTCTCGCTCTGCTTGATTGTTGAGAGTACTATCACAACCGAGCAGCACTAGCGCTATGAACTATGATCGTACTATGAACTATCATACGCAGTTTTGCTTCAGTATTGGAAATACCATTTTAGGTTCTAAGTGAATTTCTTGTGCTATATAGTTGTAGATAAGATGGTAATTTGGATATTGCAACATTTCTCGAAGAATACCAAAAATGTCCTTGTTTATCGGACAAAAGTCATTCAGACTACAAAAATCGCGATAAAAGATGTGCTGCGGAGAAGTTACTTTTGGAAATACATCTCTTTTTCTCTTTTCGTTTTTGCTCTTCTATTGCGGATACCATTTTCACAACAACACGAATACAACATAGTCGTTTGCTAGGCCACATTTTTGTAAACCACCATTTGAAATAATACATTTAGATTTTTTTGGACCAATTTGTGGGAAAATGTTTTTGATCCTAACAGACTGTTATACAAAGTGGATGGAGGTAACGGAAATGAAAAGAATTGATTCCACAGCGACTATAGACAAACTAAGAGAGATATTCGCGAGATTTGGATTACCTTCAAAAATAGTAACGGACAACGGAGGACAATTTGCATCAGCAGAATTCTTGGAGTTTTGCAATAAAAACAAGATCAAGCACATGACTCCAGCGCCATATCACCCGGCAAATAATGGGGCTGCAGAAAACGCGGTTAAGTCAGTCAAACAGGCTATTAGTAAGGCTATGAATGATCGTAGAAATAAAGGGGTATCTTAGAATACTATTATTAATCGATACTTACTAAGTTATCGAAACGCGTCGCATATTGAAACCCAAGAAAGTCCAGCGAAGTTAATGTTTGGAAGAAAACTCAGAACTCATTTAGATCTTTTACAGAATGACATGTTCTCAAACGGGGATAGACAAACCAAGTATTTTCGAGGGAAAAGAGAAGTAGAATTTAAAGAAGGGAAAGAGGTATACGCAAGAGATTATAGGAATCCAAACAAACGAGAGTGGAAGGAAGCTAAGGTTATCGAAATATTAGGAAGTAGAACGTATTTAGTAGAATTGAAAGCTGAAGAAATTGTATGGAAAAGGCATTTGAACCAATTACTGAAAGTTGGAGATTACTACATAGAGATAGACAGAAACCGAGATTATGCGAGTACTAAAGAGCATGATACGTCTAATGCCGATCTAGAAGGAAATGCAAAAACTGGAGTGAGTTACGAAGCAGAAGCTGTTAGAACCAGTATCGACAAGACGGACGAAGCTCAAGAGCATACGCAAATTCAAGATGCTGTAAACATAAATGTTAAACCTGTACAGCAACCTCAACAACAAGTGGAATTAAATATTAATTCTCGTCCCAAGAGAAGAATACTACCTCATGTAAAATTAAATTTGTAACAATCTTAAGTGGGGAGGGATGTAATATATTACCCGCCTAAATGTACGAGTACTTTATCTACAACTATATAGCACAAGAAATTCACTTAGAACCTTATTATTATTTACGAGGGAGCGTTTTTATATTCGCAGAATGAGTGGGTTGTAGGGGGTGATTAGGCGCATTGGGGGCGTGGCCTGTGCAGCGACTCATAATTAGTATAAATACGAAGTTTCATTGTTATTAGACAGTCTTTGAGCTGTCGTCAACCAAGTAACATAATCAGGAGTGAAAAGTGAAATATGGAAAAAATCGAATATCGTGCCGTTATAAAGTTCCTTACCAGGCAAGGAAAATTAGTCGCGACCATAATGAATGAGATGTCATTGGTTTACGGCGATTCTTGTCCAGGAAAAACCATGGTGTACAAGTGGCATAGTTTATTTAAACAAGGAAGGGATTCCCTTGAAGACGACCCGAGGCCGGGCAGGAGCATTGAGAGGACCACGCCAGCACTTATCCAAAAAGTTGAAAAATTGTACTCGAAGATGCTCGACTAAAGAAGAAACAACTCGCAGAAATGGTTGGAGTATCCGATACAACAATTTTTAAAATTCTACACGATCATCTCGGCATGTCTAAGGTCAGCGCAAGATGAGTGCCGAGAATGCTCACGCCGCCGCAAAAACAACAGCGCGTAGAGTGTTCGCGTGCATTTTTGGACCTCTGTAATGAAGACAAGGATGGTGTATTGAGTCGAATTGTTACTGGAGACGAAACTTGGGTTAATCATTATGAACCTGAGTCCAAACAAGACTCCATACAGTGGCATAAAAAAGGGCACAGCACCTCCCAAGAAATTTAAAGTGTCACAATCAGCTGGGAAACTCATGGCAACGGTATTTTGGGACTCGGAAGGAATATTGGTGATTGATTATAAAGATAAAGGTGTTTCTATAACCGGAGAATATTACTCTTCAATATTAAAGCGACTAAAAGAAGCCATTAAAGAGAAAAAACGGGGAAAATTGACGAAAGGTGTGCTGCTTTTGCACGACAACGCGCCCGTCCACAAGAGCCGCGTTGCGTTAGCTACCCTGCATAAGGTGGGCTTCGAAATTGTGAATCACCCACCCTACAGCCCAGACCTGACCCCGAGTGATTATTACCTTATCCGAAAATGAAAAAAGAGCTGCGGGGTAAAAAATTTACTGCCGATGATGAAGTCAAGGAGGCAGTTTCGGCGTATTTAGCAGATAAAGAGAAATCATTTTTTTATGAGGGTATAAATAAATTAATTGAAAGATGTGAAAAATGTATCCGTCTTGCAGGTGAATATATTGAAAAGGAAAAATAATTTGGTTTTTTTATTTCCACCCCTTATCTCCCATTCCGCGAATATAAAAACGCTCCCTGGTAATTACGGCACCAGAGGGCCACGATATAACAAAAATTAAAAAAAGAGGTACAATTAAAAAAATTGTTCGAAATGTTCACTGTCCAAACAATAACAACCAAACCTCTGAAAACGTTTAAAGCTGTAGTATTTTCCAAAATTAATTCTAAATAGCTATAAAACTATCAATTCTAGATTACCAATTGGTTAAGAAAAAGAAGAGAAGGAGCTCAAGAATGAACTCAACTAATCTAAAATGCCGACTATATACAGAAAGCTTGCGGAATACATTGTGCAGTTTTATCTACTTATAGTTATAGCCAATTTATATCATGCGGGTGTTGTAATTGTTAACCATTTTGTTTTAGTTGGCTTATTGGGCACATTTTATATTTTTTTTAGTTGCACATTTACGTTTAAAGTGAAATTTTGATAATAGTCTAGTATCCACTTTTATTGTGCGTAGGCGGTGTGAAATTGTCAAATACATATAATATATCGGTATACACAATTGCCAATATTCTGTTCGAATTCTAAGGTTAAGTGACTGTTATTACGAAAAAAAAAAAACAATATATAAAATTCACAAACTAACTATATTTAAAACTAATAACATTACAATATTACAGAGCTTGAGCAAATGGTAACTAATGTATCACGCTGGTGCTATATATGCACTTATTATTTCCTTTTGTTTAGTGTGTGGTCCTGTAGTTGTCTTGGTTTTTTAAATATATGGTCCTTAATATTTTGGGAAGGTATCTCGATAAGAAGAGTTAAAATAATCGACAAGCACATAATCCAGAAAAACTCTAAAAAATTTAACTGAAACAAATATGATTCAAGTTAATTAAGATTCCATTTAGTGTCGTAGGAAAATTAAAATTACTCCAATCACTTTCCTGAGTAGGGTTAACATTGGTTACAAGGTATAATCGGATTTCTTTAGAGATTTGTCACTCGAGGATTTTTGTTTTAAATAATTAGTGTGGACAATTTCTTAGTCCCGGAAAATCGTAGAATTTAACCTAATAACACGTTGATTAATCGCATATTGTTGCTGTAAATTATTGGTAAGAATTTGGACACATTTTTGCTTACGTTTATCAAGAATAATAAATAATAATAAACAAGAAGCCTTTATCGTAATATTAAAATTGTGTACTATTGTCAATAAGTGACTTAGGTAACATATTTAACGAGAAAATTCTGTTTTATCATTAAAACATTTCATGCAATAATCTTATTTCTGTATAGCTTTAATAGAGGAATCAATGAACATCTCTAGAAGTACATACCTACTTACTTTAAAAAATAACATACATGCCTTTATTGTTTTGTAAAAGATTATTTTCGATAACAATCTAAATAAAGTCAAAGTGGTATTTAAACCACTGATTCACATTCATGATGTGCAATTTTAGTTTTTTTTTTCAGAGAAAAATACTTTAAACTATGAGAATGTTATGACATTGAACAAAATAAATAAGTATCTTGCATGAAACGATACATAATATCCAAGGAAAAAGCGAGTTTTAGTTCTATTGATTGCACCACTGCTGGATTTTTTGACGAAAACCTGGAATTGTGTAGTAGAGAACACAATTCCTGTCGATAAGTTTTGACTGACAAAACAGTTATACATTTTAGCGATTTGTTGTTGGTTTTCGGTGGTTTGTTTTTCCTACAAGCAATATTTCATTGTTTTTCCTACAAGCAATATTTCATTTGTAGGTCAATAAAATTACTTGAATTTATTCCAAAACATAATTACATTTTCGTAAAAATTACATAATCAGTGGAAGAAGTTAACATTTGATATGTATTAAATAATATTAAAACATGTGGCTATGATTATCAACAAAAAATTCTAAAAACAAAGAAATCAAGTATATGTATACATATGTATATTATCTAACAAACAATTTTAATGAATATAATTTTTATTCGTATATAAAATTTAGCAAAAATTACTGTTTTAGTATTCTATGTGAAATTGTAAACTTAAGCCTATATATTTGTTTTTAGAAGTTTTTCACAGGTTACATGTTTCTAACACATATTAAATGTCAATTTGTTCTACCGAAGAAGTATTATATTTACCAACTTGCGATATTTACTGCAAGAGCAGCTCTCAATATGTGGTAAAATTCACGTAGCAGCAAATTAATTTTGCCTGTCGATAGTAATCTCAAAGATATGTAATGCCGAGATGACCTAGTAATAAATGTTGCAAGCTATTTGCTAGTGGAATTATACCTTTACAGTATATACAGCCAAATGTAGCGAGGAGTAAAGTTACTACATACGTTAGACTTCACACTCAAATCAGCCCACTAACAATAAGCTGTTAGCGTGCCATCCGAAAATTTGCTGATGGTCCAGTGACTCTATTTGAGCCTGGTCTATTTAATAGTAATTATATATCTATTTTTAGTTACTGATCTTAAGGTATTTATTTAAAAATCAGTTCTCAGTCTTCTCTGTATTAGCTACTTGTATTTGCATAAAATTACTCCTAGTATTACTTTGGCTATGGATAAATCAAGATGTACTAACATGTTTTCTAATTATGCTGAATTCATCTGTGTGTTTTGTTGTGCCTACATTATAAAAATATATAGGGAATTGTGTTAGGTAGACTGTATACGAAATCTTTGTCCAAAATCTCGGGATAGCATTCCTTAGTATAGGAGCCATATAACCTGCAAAATTAAAACGGTAATTAATATCAGAATGTGTCTTGTTGCATATGCATTTATTTTATATATTTCTTTATATTTTATTTATAACATAATAATCTGTGTAACAATTCCATCTTTTAAGAAAGATAGATCGGTGTTAAACTCAATTTTGTGAAGTTTAGAGTAAACTCTAATGTTAGTTATGTTTTGCTGTAAACAGCAAAACATAACTTTCTTTGAGCAGGATAACATTTGCATAAGAGTTCAGCATAATTAGTGAAAGTTCTGAAATTAAATTGATTATAATATATCATGAAACAGAAAATTTGTTATTTTGAAGTTATTCAACTACTCAACATAAGAATTTAAATAAAAAATTATATTTTTATGTAATAAATATTAATAAACGATTTGAAAAGTATATGCGTAAAAATGGATGTTAGGTTCTAGATAATTAGTCTTCTAATAATTAATCTAATTATTAATGATGCGAAGATAAATTAATATATGTATGTACAGAGTGTCAAAAAGTATTAGTCAACGTAGATAAATAGTATTACTGTTATAATGTGAATTAGTTTTGTCTCTTGTGTCACTAGTGGAAGCATTATTGTTACTTATTCAATTAACGTGGAAATAACTTCTGGATATTACGAAATATCGCTTGTGAACTTTATCGACCTTCAAAACCGTAGCAATATATGTAAAAAATAAATAATACTCAAGCTTCAATTATCTAAAAGGACTACTGAAAATAAAAAAATGCTACCTTAAGTGTAATTTGCAAAACTGCGTACGTGTAAAAATAAACAAAAGAAAAGAAGTAACAAAGTTGCCATCTATTTTTAATGCAAAATTACGTCAGTTTTCTTTTCATTGTATAGCCAATAAGTAAATATATTGTGATGAGTCAGCGCCACGCGTGATCATGACGTCACCTACCCTGACCGGCGACCGATGAGTAATCCTCCCGAACTTGTCCAGATCGATATAGAATGATCGAGAAATAATCACCGAGGCATATAAATGGGCCATCTAACAGAGGAAGGCAGTCTTGATCGAAGAACGTGCGCGTCGTGAAGACAAATAAATTGTTATAAATCGGAAACATAAATATTCTGTACTTATATAGTTAGTTAAGTGTTATTCGTGTTATTTGTTTTTGTAATTAGTATTAAGTGTTTATTTAATCAATATATCGTATTAAACCGAATATCGTTTGCTTTGAACCCGATAACATCACAATATTGACGTATAAAGGAAAGGAAAGGGGAGTGGAAGACAAGAGGAGGTAAGTTAATGCAGGCCCCCATATTGTCGCGTACGACCTCCAAAACCTAGCACTAGATAGGATATACCTAGCACCACCTACCACCATCAATTTTAGACCTAGCATTAAATTACTTTCAAAAAAAATTGTTAAGCTATAAGAGTAACCATTAAGTTGCCCTCCTCCCCCTCCTCGCAATTTGAATACTTATTTCAAAAGGCGATTGCTTGGCATTAGCACCACCATGTAAAAAGCTAGCACCATCCTAATAATCGCAATCCTTTTTTATTATTTTAAATAATACTAATTGTACATTTCACATTCATTTAAATTAATAGTTCTTTCTATGAAATTGTTATAACTATTTCACTTCAGTCTTTGACACATTTGTTAATTCGGATTTGTTGAAGTTGTCCCTAGCAACTATAAAACAGGCGCGTTTTTAATGGTTGATTTATACACGCGTTGGCAAGTTTTTAAGTAAGTAAAATGATTTATCAATAAAAAGAATAAACAATGAAATATTGAGAAAATAAAATTGAGCTTTATCTTGGAACAAACTGACAATTCATAATATTATATAAATAATAATAGTAACATGGAGAAAATTTAATCTGTAATGCTCATTTGTTTTAATAAAATATACCCAATTTTGGGCAATTGGCCAAATTGAAATCTCGCTAAAATAACATTTGCTTAGCGCGCGTGGTAATCTGTTTTCTTTATCTCGAAATTACGCCTGCTACAAAATGTCAGAAACCCCCTTGAGAAGATAAGTTCATCTCTGGACAACATCCAATTTCAATTTTCAATTTTCGGGGTATCCCGTCCTCCGTTATGAACTTTTTGCGAAAATGGACGGCGTTGTCCTTGGGGCCGTGCAACATGGTGTAAATTATGTTAAAGGAAAAAAAGTATATTTGTTGTGGTTTGATTTATATCAATAGACAAGTTTATTAATTTTGAAGCCCTATTATTATTTTTCTATTATTACTATTAATAATTTTTGAAATTTGTTATACATCGTCGTTTTCTATGTAAAAGCAGCCATTTTTGATGATTAAGAAAACAAGGAATAAAAAAAATGGGGTTATAGGGTACCCTGTCTCCCGTTATGAACTTTTTGCGTAAATGGATGGTGTCATCCTTGGCACCGTGTAATATGCTGAAAATTAAGAAGAAAATTAAGAAGAAAATTTAGTATCTCTCACAGATTAGGAAATATTTGCAAAAATTAAAAAATCGTCCAAACTTTGGAGGAGGCTCTACCCCAAAATCGCCGAAAAAGAAAAATACGTGTTTCTTATATTAAGGTACTCTTTCGAACTGTATCATGACAGTTGCCGGTATTCCCTTGTCAGTATATCCTGATATGATGATGTACATCTGCCTCATGATCGTAAGTGACACTGAGGAGTAGTGTTGTTTGATTAGCTCAACATCAACTATGAGCTTAATTTTATATTCTACTAAACTTGTACAAGCCAGTCCTTCAACTATACTATAAAAATATGGTTCAAGCAACATATTCAGAGTTGTCGACTGTTCCAAAGTCAGGACCTCTCTAGATCTAAAAGCATCAATACAATCACCGGAGGTTGAAGGCTATATCCATAAGTCCAAAAGTTAACTCTTAAAATAAGATAACTAATGCGAAGTTGCCATACTCTGATAAACATATATACGACGTAAATCGCCAGACCAACAAAAGAATTGATTCAAATATATTCAAATCATTTAAATCATCACTGTAGTGTCAGCAGAAGGTCGTCAACATATTGAAATAGAAAAAGGAATTCAAAGTTGACAGAGTTTTTGACAAAATGAAGGTTTCTTCTCATGACTATTTCAGTTATTGCGGGACCAATTCCAGTCATGGGGCAATCTGTGGTTTGAGAGTAAAAAGTATTGTTAAAACAAAAGTATGTTTTTTTCTGATCGTAATACATCCTTTTGTTGTGACATTTTTTTTTTAATTTGGGTTGAATATTTGTTCTGGAATATTTGACCGTAATATTTTGTAATCAGATTTTATTTATTTTAATAACATTCGATTACTATTTTATCTACATAATTCTGATAATCGATTTCTGTAGCGATTATTATTTATAAAGTGTTTTTCGTTTATTCCTTTTGTTGCTACGATTCTCGACGATAATTGTAATATTTTATAATCGATTTGAATACATTAGATACACATTACAATAATAAATCTCATTATTTTAAAATAGTTATTTACGATACAAGTGTTAAAAGTGTGATTTTATTTCACGAGTGAAATAAAATAGCATTTTGAACACGTGTATTGTACACTATTTTTTATACAACTGTTTATAATTAATTAAATAAATTAGGATTTCTACAACATTTTTTGACATTTTATGACAAATATAAAATGTATCTCAAGTCAGAGGTGCCAGTCATGGTAACGCACTGATATTTGAGAGTTAGAAACGTCAAGAAAGTTTTGTTGACATTTTTTATTCCTATTAATAGTATATTATTTTATAGGGAGGAAAAGTGATACTTTTCATGGCGCGTTCGTGTTTAGAGAGCAAGCCATGAAAAGTAAGTTTTCCTCCACATAAAATATGCTATTTTTTCTTCAAACGTCGACAAATTTATGCAAAAATATCTGTTTTTATTGAAGATAAGCGGGTTTGGTAGGATGTTTGGACGTTTAGACCGATGATTAAGTACGAGCTGTTTCTATCGTAACTCATCATAAAACTGTCAAGTGGACACTGTCAACATTGAAATTATGTGTTTGTATTGGTTTGTACGTTCCTATAATAACACTTTTCCCTCCGGCGCGCCGGCGGAAAAGTGAAAAGTAAACCTCCGGCGGAGGAAAAGTGAAACTTTGCGGCCGATTACTCAGTCGAGAAATGTCAATTTTATTGACGTTTAATGAATCCATACTATATAGTAATTGTTGTAATGCTAATGTATGTACAATGGCGGGATCATAAAGCGGGACAGTTATACTGTATGTAAACTAGATTTTTCTTCAAACGTACAAAAATATGATCATTTTGTTACCGAATACGTACCGTTGAAACAATTCATTTCTTTACTATTTATAGTAAAAAAATGATCTCATTTCTTTACTAGTAAAAAAATGTAACCGACCAATCACAATTCTTTAAATTGACTCAACGATTATTTTATAACTGTCAAATATTTGCAAAATGAGCGAAGAAAAACTTTAATTTACGCCACCAGAAATAATCAAAATCGTGAATCAAGCTGCTGCAACACTAATCCCGACTAAATCACGTAAGGTGTATGGCAAAGCGTATGAAAAGTTTCTGAAATGGACCAGAGAACAAAATGTCAACAACTACACCGAGCTCTTAGTAATTTGTACTTTTAATACTATTATAAAGAAATAAAAGTTTAAACGTAGTAGGTACTTTGACAGTTGTTGACAGATGATTAAAATCTGCTTTTAAACAATGATAATAATGCATGCTTTATTTAAATGTGTAGCTCACGAGATCGGCGAAAATCGTTTGAAGAAAAAATAGTATACTGGGTGTCCAATTTTCGATGCTTTTGGGGGGGGTATCTCACTTATTCGTAAAGATAGAGAGTTGCGGTTTTCGCATTACTTTGCTACTTTTTTGTGAAACGAAAGATGCCGTGAACAAAATTTTCATAGCTCACTTCGTTTTCGAGATACAGGGTGATTTTGAAAATATTGCATTTTGGAACCTCCCTCGTATCTCAGTTATCGTTTAACTTATCGAAAAGGTAAAAAATGATTTTTATGCAGTTTTTTACGTAGACTCCAGTGGCGTAGATAGATTTCCACTGAAGACTGTAATTTCTTAGATATTAGTCAAAGTTATGTTTTTTTTTAATGGGACACCCTATATATTTTTTATCGGTTTGGTTAAGCTTTTTACAAGCTTTTCAAAAATATATAATACTTTAGATATATTTGCATTTTAAATTAAAAATATAATTTTTTTGTTAGTAGGCCATGGCGAATAAAAAACAACAACTGCGTCTTATGTCAATTTACGAGTTTTAGGTGGTTTATGTCAGAATAGTGTCAGAATGTAGTTATTAATTAGAATTTTCATTCAAATGCAAATATATCTAAAGTGTTATATATTTTTGAAAAGCTTGTAAAAAGCTTAACCAAACAATCAAAAAATATATACTTAGGTGTCTCATTTAAAAAAACACAACTTTGATTAATATCTAAAAAATTACAGTCTTCAGCGGAAATCTATCTACGCCACTGGAGTCTACGTAAAAAACTGCATAAAACTTAACTTAACTTGCCGATAAGTTAAACGATAACTGAGATACGAGGGAGGTTCCAAAATGCAATATATTCAAAATCACCCTGTATCTCGAAAACGAAGTGAGCTATGAAAATTTTGTTCACGGCATCTTTCGATTCACAAAAAGTAGCACAGTAATGCGAAAACCGCAACTCCACGCAAAACCATCGAAAATTGGACACCCGGTACATTACACGGAGTAGAAAGCTTTTTGTGTCTCGCCCAATTTGCACTGTCTCGGCTATCGCCTCGACAGCAAACGTTTGGGCTCGACACATAAATGACAGCTTTCTACTCCTATAGACCGTCTCAACCTTAGTATTCAGTATGTGTCTTATCCAGATACAATACACATAGATGCCAATTCGACAATGATAAGTTAGATTGGTAATTCATTTTAAATAACATGACATTTTAAATACTTGTAGGTTAGGTTATTCTAAAACAAACCTATCGGGCGATCGAGAAAGATTGTCTGATAAAAACTACTTTCTCAAGTCGATAAGTGTGTACTTATTTCCATTTATGCGTGCGAAGTTAGCAGTATACAAAAATTAGTGAACATATGACATTTTTCATGTTTATTTATTCATTGGCGTTCGTTTATTTTCGTGACAATGCTTGACAAATACCAACCTTAAACACGCTCGATAATAAACCGAACTGATAACTTCGCCTTGACATAAAAAGAGACAGTTTATTACAAATCGTTTAAGATAGTATGAGAGGTATATATCCCATAAGAGACCGTACTGAATACTAAGATTGAGACGCTCTATAGTAATGTAATATACTATTTTTGATACAAAGGGATGTTTGTGACCATGGTTATCTATCACTAATAAGCGCTAAAAAACTTTTTATGTTTATATTATTGTCCTATATTTTCATTAAAAATATTTTGACAAAAATGTTATCTTCGTGGAACACGACGAAATAAAATTTCGTTCCCTAACGCTTCTCGTGAAGTTTCAATTCGGATGATATATGTCACGTATACCTGTAATATCGAAACCGAAGGTTAGGTAATTTATAAAAATGATCTCGAAAGATATTCAAGTTTTAACAATCTCGGAAAGCCACTAAGAGAGTACTATTAAAATGTAGGTTTAACCATAACAGAATTTAATAACACATCTTGTATTTACCTATTAATTGGATGTTGTATACTGCACTCTCCTTGGCGAAGTATATTGTATCTGGTGTTATCGCCTTGAAGACATTAAATATTTCTTGTACTGCTTCAATTTGTATGGGATAATGCGATATGAAAATACAGTGTCACTGGTTTATGTCAAAACTAGTATGTCAGCTCTTGTCAATTTAATAGAAACGATAGCTTCATCTTTAAGCGTATTTAACACTACTATTTAAGGTTTAAACTAAACCACGTCCAACATAATCCTTCATACATACTATACATACATAATCAAAGACCTCTTATACCCGAAGGTGTCGAGGTGTAAAGTTCTCTTAATTTAGTTCCACAGATTCAACAAATTCACGCCACTCTTTCCTGTTTCTGGCTAGGGCCTTCGCCTCGTTCCATGTTTTTCCTCTTTTTTTCAGAAGTTCATCCGTACTGCTGTTCCACGTTTTTCTGGGTCGTCCTCTCCGATTTTTCCCGATTTTCCTTATCTCCCATACCTTCACCTGCCTACTTTCATTCATTCTGGTCAAGTGTCCCCGCCATTTCAGTTTCTTTTCTTCTACTTCAGTTCTTAATGATTTTATTGTCAGCATTTGTCTAATGTCACTGGATTGTAGTCGTTTTGTTTGTCTTTCGTCAAGTATCCAATTTTCTGCTCCATAGGTTAAGACTTGTAAGTATACTGCTTGATACACCGTCATTTTTGTTCTTGTTGTTATCTCTTTTTTATTCAAAAAGATTTTGTAGAGTGCATAATCTTTCAACTTATATTGTATCTTCTCCAAGAATATCACAAAAATTACCATATTCTACTAATACTGTTTTTAAAGACCCTTGCGATACAACATACAAAATCAGAATGACAATATAATGTCATAATGACACTCTATTTCGCGCTTTTCATCTTTCAAATTTCAAAAAGCAATGCCAGCGACACCTGGTGAAATGTGTGAGTACCAAAACTTTGACGACAGTACGCGGGACCTTCTGCCGTATCTATAGTACGTTAGTATTATATAGACACATCGAAAAAAATCATAATTAGAGTAGGCTATGTGAATGGATTGTTACTTTAGCCACTTTCAATAATGACATTTATTCCTTGACATTTAATTTGAGGTTATAAAGGTTATAAACTAAAGTTACAATAAAATGTCAAGTAATAAATGTCATTATGTAATAGTGGCTAAAGCAACGATCAAAAACATTTACATAGTCTACCCTAATTATGTTTTTTTTCGATGGCACGTTATTTATTATCTATGGATTATACATGACTTAACTGCTATTAATTATTTGTTAGTGAATTGACATGACAATTAATGTCAAAAACTACGTCCAACTTACAGTACCAAAATAACAGAGCATTTGAATTGAATATAAGACATGCCCCGCTTTATGATCCCGCCACGTACATATAGTTGTAATCACGAAAGATGATCTCTGCGTCACTTACATATACCTCAATCAACGACATTCAAAGAATAATTTTCATATCCAAATATCTATTTGTATGAGAAGGACAGCCTGGATGTCAGTTTGTATTTTGAAACTTTGCCTAGCACAGACGTACGGCTTGTGCAATTCACTTGATAAGACAAAAACGAGATTAGTTGGTTGTCTGCGGTTAAGCTATATATTTTTTCGCTTCTTCACTTAAAAATTTGACATATACATTTGACAATGCATCTCCGTAGACATTTGATGGAACTGTCGTTGATTTCGTCCTTACAAATACGTATTCGTTTGACAATTTTTTGAAGTCGTTTATTTTTTAACTATAATGGCAATACATAGTAGAACATTACGGTAGGTACAATTGCAACAACTTGTTTTAAACTTTTAAGGCCTGTCAATAAATCCCCACGCACTTAACCCAAAAATTAAAAATTTAATAGCTGCTGTTGTGTTTATATTCAAACTCCAATTAAAAGACGTAATAATTTAAGAACGAGTTTTTAATTATCATAAGTAATATAACAAGTGACCAAGATTTTATCGATAAAATTGATTTGGATAGTTTGTAAGTGCTTGTTGAGATAATAATTTCACGAGCCCGAAGGGCGAGTGAAATTATTTAAGATCAACAAGCACGAACAAATTATCCAAATCAATTTCATCAAAGAAAAATCTTGGTCACGCGTTGTATTTAAAAAGACTATATCACGAACAAAATTTGGTAAACCTGCAGAATCCAGCTCCCATTTAAATTTCCCGCTACGAATATAGTAAACAACCTGCAACGTTGCCAAATTTTAGTTTTTTTGTGGCTTGGATTGTGTTGTATTGTCGTTATATTGTGATATTTAATTAATTTCATTTAATTAATTTCAGTTAAGTTATTTCTTTCTTAATTTGTTGAAATGGCAGGTAGAGGAGGAATTGCGAGACATTGGATTGTTGAAGAGGAGGAAATATTAGGAATAAATCACATCAGTGAAGAAAAGGTCACGTTCAGAAATATTATTTTCCTGACAAAATTAATATTATCATGTGGTTAGCTAAACATAGCTTAATAAAAAATTCAAGTAACTGTGTAGAATGCAAAGTGTCTATGTCATTCGTAAAAAAGAGTGACCTTAGTGATTGTTATCGGTGGCCATGTAAAATATGTCGTAAAGCTTTAAGTATTCGATCCTGGCGAGCACACAATGGTATCGAGGATGTGGATGGTGGTGCGTATGAACATTGTGTTGTTCATCAACAGAATTTTGTTGATCCCGATGATCGCACTGTTCATACACAGAACGTGGAGAACATGTGGATGCGTTCAAGAGGAAGCTTCGTCGGCAGTTTAGAACTTCTGAAGACCTCTTCGAGTCCTACTTATATACATGAATTTATATGGCGTAATCAATTTAATCATAGTTCAATTTTCTCAGAATTTATTATAGCTCTTCGTGAACAGTATCCATTGTAATTTATAATTTTAACTGCTGCTGTGTTTGTTTTATATAGTTGATATTCTATTTTATTAATTGAAATATGGTTCGTCTTGGTACAAAATCACTTTGCAGTTACATTAACAAATATTCACACAGTCCGAAACCCACAATCCCATATATCCATGTTTTCCTAGTTATTTTTGTTAATAGGCATGGTATTTACAAAATAAATTAGTTTAATTGTATATATCGTTTGATTAACCTATAAATATAAAAATAAATATAAAATAACCTATAAATTGGCCTATATCAGCATTCTTTATGTCAGTATGCATTTGGCAACGTTACTCGTATATTGATTGGTTATGCGCATGCGTAAATGCGTTCATTATGTCAGTTTAAATGGGAGCTGGATTCTGCAGGTTTACCGAAGAGGAAACAAAGAAAATAATAATAATAATGTGTAGTAATTGCGAGCATTGCGAGTGGAAATGAGTCGTTTTGACAGTACTCCATTTGTATTGATAAAACCACGAGTGATTTTATCACTTATTAAAATTCACACGTGATTTTTTCGCTATAAAACGGATGTCATTGGCTGTTGCTAAGGAATTCCAACTGTGTGATTGGTTGATACATATGTGAGTGATATAGTCTGTAGTAATACCATAAAAGCTTTGAATTTATCGATAATTTCACGAATGCTTCTTGCATAGCGACGAAGACGAGTGTCAATTTGACAAGCATTTAAACCACAACAGCCCGTAAGGCTGGAGTGGTCCGTTACCTCCATCCACTTTGTATAACAGTCTGTTAGGATCAAAAACATTTTCCCACAAATTGGTCCAAAAAAATCTAAATGTATTATTTCAAATGGTGGTTTACAAAAATGTTGCCTAGCAAACGACTATGTTGTATTCGTGTTGTTGTGAAAATGGTATCCGCAATAGAAGAGCAAAAACGAAAAGAGAAAAAGAGATGTATTTCCAAAAGTAACTTCTCCGCAGCACATCTTTTATCGCGATTTTTGTAGTCTGAATGACTTTTGTCCGATAAACAAGGACATTTTTGGTATTCTTCGAGAAATGTTGCAATATCCAAATTACCCATCTTATCTACAACTATATAGCACAAGAAATTCACTTAGAACCTAAAATGGTATTTCCAATACTGAAGCAAAACTGCGTATGATAGTTCATAGTACGATCATAGTTCATAGCGCTAGTGCTGCTCGGTTGTGATAGTACTCTCAACAATCAAGCAGAGCGAGACAGTGCGATAGTCCTCTCACGAGAGTGCGCAAACAACTCTCATGCGGCTGACACTATGATAGAAGCATGAGAATTACTGTCGTGATAGTTACTATCACATTTTACTCTCATCGTGTCAACCCGGCCTAACATTCTATCAAAAAATAGTTTTCCTAATAATTAACGTAACCACAAAATTTGCGATATTATGATTGACTAAAATTTATTAGAAAAGCCTAGTAAGCCAAATATCTCAAACACCGTCAGTTTTTTTATATGTATACCATACATAAAGTCCCATTTTTCGTGTAGATTCAAAATAAATGATAAAAAATATAGGTTTGTACAAAAAAACCAAGTTCTTTTCTGTGCAGAGAAAATGACATATCCTGCATAATCTGTAGTAATACCATAAGAGCTTTGAATTTATCGATAATTTCACGAATGCTTGTTGCATAGCGACGAAGACGAGTGTCAGTTTGACAAGCATTTAAAACACGACAGCCCGTAGGGCTAGAGTGGTTTAATTGTCAAATTGACACGAGTCGAAGTCGTTATGCAGGAAGTATGAAATTATTTAATCTATTATTTATTATTTTATCTATTATGAAAATTATCGAAAAATTATCGCTGTAATTTCGAGTTGCTTCAGTAATACGCGAATCTGATTGGTTTATATTTGTATGTGTAAAATAATCACTATCTGACAACTGTGTAATTATCAATGCCTTTTGTTTTTTTCCAAAGGTGCTATCTTACTTGATAATATATAAACATGACTATAACACTCTTCTTCCTAAACAAAAGAAATGTATATATATGTAAATGTAGAAATACTTAACACTGTAAATACATAAAGAAAATTAAATAAGAATGTTCCTTCAATCCATTAGAAAATCTTTGAATTTATCTGGTAATTTTATCTTTCTGCGACAAATTTCCATTTCCGTAGTAGCAGTGGTGTTAGTATCGTTGGAACTCATTTGCTCTGTAACATTTTCTTGAGGTACGTTATGTGCAGTTAGGTTTACATCTGATCGCTCGTTCTGCTCGGAAGTGTCAACTGGCGCTGTAACTTCTTCTGGTGGTGGAAAATCTTCCAACTCTTCATTTTCTTCAATTGTTGGCGTTTCTTGACCGATTTATCTTATTTGGTTAACATGTCGTTTTATTGTTATTCCAGAATCTAATTTGATTAAATAATGTAGTTTTCCAGTTCGTTTTGCAATTCTACCAAATTTCCATTTCTCTGATCCTTGGTAATTTCTGCATTGTACTCTCATATTTATAGCAAATTCTCGAATCTTTTTATTTGTATTATAATTCACATTAGATTCTCTTACTATCGGTTTTAATAAATCAAGCCTTGATCTAATTTTTCTTCTGAACATTAATTCTGAAGGTGATTTATTTGTGGTGCAATGTGGAGCAATTCTATATTGTAGTAACAATTTTTGTAAATTTAAATTAAGACTTGTTGTGTACTTTGCAATCTTTTTAAAGAAATTTTTAAAGTTTGAACGAAACGTTCAACTTGCCCATTTGTACTAGGATTATACGGTGCGGTTAATTTGAACGTGACTCCATTTACAGTTAAAAAATTCCTAAATTCATTTGAACAGAATTGTCATCCATTATCGGTAACTAAAATTTCTGGTATGCCAAACATAGCGGAAACTTCTCTACAAGCTCCTATTGTAGTTTCAGTCGTAGTGTTTCGTAAAATCTTGACAATCAGAAACTTCGAATAAGCATCAATGAAGAAGTAATTATTTAGAAATGGACCCGCAAAGTCCGCATGAATGCGCTGAAAAGGTCTTACTACTGGTTCCCAAATGTGAGTTTCTACTTTCACCGGGTTATTTCTGACCAGGTTACAGTTTGTGCAATTATTGATTAAATGTTCAATATCTTTATCAATATTTGGCCACCAGCAATAACTTCTTGCTAATGTTTTTGTTTTAACAATACCAAAATGTCCAGTATGTAACTCGTTTAATATGTCTTTCCGTAACGATTTGGAAATTACAACTCTATGATTTCGCATAAGTACATTGTTGCACACAGTAAATTCATTTTCATTAATGTTTAGTCGCTCTTCAACTCCTAAACGCATACCTTTCTGTAACTTCTGAATTAGATTTTGTAATAAAGCATCCTTTTCATAACCTTTAAGTAACGTTTCCCCTGTAATCGGTAAAGATTCAATAATATCTAAATTGAAAACATCAGTAACATCATAATTATAAGTATTATTTGTGCAGACCGGTAATCGTGATAAACAATCAGCATTTGCATGTAATTTCGTATTTTTATATTTTATTTCATAGTTGAATCCCTGTAAAAACAAAGCATAATGCTGCATACGCATAGCACTATAAAATAGTAATCCCTTTGTTGGTGAAAATATTTGCACCAAAGGTGCATGGTCGGTAAACAAAGTAAATTTCCGACCGTAAAGATATTGGTGAAATTTCTTAATGGCGTATATGCTGGCACAAGCTTCCTTATCAATTTGCGAATATTTCTGTTTTCTATCATTTAGTGCTTCAGAGGCATATTGTAGAACTCGTTCGGTTCCATCTTCTTGTACATGCGAGAGCACTGCACCTACCCCGTACATGCTACGATCAGAGGCAATTTTGGGTCGTAATAAGTTAAACAATTATCAGATTGAAAAGCTTTTTTAGCAGATTGAAATGCTTTTTCACAATCCGTATTCCAAATAAATGGTGTGTCTTTGCATAAAAATTTATTCAAAGGATAAAGAATACAACTCAAATTTTGTAGAAACTTTCCGTAGTAGTTAATCATGCCTATAAAAGAACGTAGTTCGGTTATGTTTTTCGGACGTGGCATTTTACTAATAGCTTCCATCTTTTTACTATCTTTATGAACACCTAGTTTATCTATTACATACCCACAATAATTTATGCGTTTTTGAAAGAATTGACATTTGTTTACGTTAATTTTAATATTGTACTCATGTAAACGTTTCATTACCGCTTCTAATCTTTCGAAATGTATTTCATCAGTTAAACCTGTAGTCTTGATGTCATCTAAAAACACTGCAACACCTGGAATATTTTTCAGAATGTTATCAATTTCCCTTTGCCATATAGCCGGAGCTGATGCAATACCATAAAGTAGACGGTTGCATTTATATAAGCCTTTATGTGTGTTAATTGTACATAAATGCCTATCTTCAGGACGTAACTGCATTTGTAAATACGCTTGCCGTAAGTCTATTTTTGAAAAAGAAGTTCCACCCGACATTGACATAAATAATTCATCCATCGTTGGCAATGGGTGATCATCTGCTATTAAATGTTGATTCAGAGTTACTTTAAAATCCCCACAAATTCTAACCGAATTATCTGCATTTAGAATAGGAACAATGGGTGTAGCCCATTCGGATGTATTTATCTTCTCTAAAATACCTTCAGTTACTAGTTTGTCTAGTTGTTCTTCAACTAAAGGCAGTAATTTGAATGGTACAGTACGATGTCGTAAAAATACAGGTTTTGCGTTTGTTCGTAACGTTAACCTAGCTTGAACCCCTTTTATTTTATCTAATTTCGTATTCGTAATTTCCTGATATTTTACTAATAGTTGTCTTACTCGATCATGTACCCCACTACAGATAGAATTTACTTCACTCAGTTGAATTAGATTTAGTTTTCTAATCCACTCTCGTCCTAATAATGGGATTTTATCATTATTTGCAATATATAAATTTAAATTGTAATATTTGTTTTATAATATAGGTACTAAGACTTCGGCATAACCATGCACTTTAATCAAATTTCCACAGTATGATGATAATTTTAAATCTGTATGTAACACAGTATGACTTGGAAAAAGTTTATCAAATAATGTTTTTCCTATTATTGTGACAGCAGCACCACTATCAATTTCGAAATTAATGGTTTTACCTGCTACTACTAGTGTACTGGTGAACTTTTCCTTGTCGCCTGGGTCGTCTATCTGTAATAGTTCTTCTACCTGATGTGCCGACGATGCTTTTTCCGTTTACATGCACACACGCTGTAGATGTCCACGTACCCCACATTTGTGACATTTAATGTTACGATCCATCGAGCATTTATTTAATTAATAAGAGAATTTATGTAATTTATCGAAGTAGCTGAACATTTATTCAATTGTTGAGCATCTTTTTCCGATAACTCCATACTTAGTGCAGTTTTAACCGCTTTATCGAAGTTCAAATCACTTATTTCTAAAAGTCTCGATTGTATTCTCTTGCTTTGTAATTCAAATACAAATTGGTTTCGTAAAGCTGTTTTAAGGTATTCACCAAATTTGCAATTTATAGATAACTTTTGCAGTGAAGCTATATAATCCTGTAAACTTTCTCCATCTTTCTGATGACGTTGATGAAATCGATAGTTTTCTGCAATTTCCAGTGGAGCTGGCGCATAAAATTCTTCCAATGTATTCTTTAGCCTTTCATACTTTTCCTCGTATGGATCTTTGGGATTAATTTTATCACAAAGAATGTCAAAAGTCTTGGAACCAATGTAGTGTAATAGATATGGTGCATAGTCTGCATCTTGTACCTTGAATACTTTGAACGCGCCTTCCAACCTCTGTATCCATCTTTTCTCAAATTTGATGACGGTTCAAATGGTTCGATATTAAATGACGTTTGTAAACATAATCCTACGTACTCAGCCATTATTGTAACGTACTGTAACTCCTGTAACGTACTGCGATATGTGATATGGTATATTATCTTCGTTTCCTTTTTCAACGTATACTTTTGATAATCCTCGTCGCCAATTTGTTGTGTTTATATTCAAACTCCAATTAAAAGACGTAATAATTTAAGAACGAGTTTTTAATTATCACTATCTGACACCTGTCTAATTATCAATGCCTTTTGTTTTTTCCAAAGGTGCTATCTTACTTGATAATATATAAACATGACTATAACAGCTGCCATATTCATTATGATATTTACAGTATTTAACATGACGCCGAAGTACTGATTTGATTCATACAAATGTAATTGATGACGCGGGGATCATCTTTCGTGATTACAACTGTATATATCAATATTTACATCAATAAAGTAACTGTCATTAGCGTTATAAACATTTTCGCATTAGTGTTAATAGTATATTATTCAACGAGCGGTAATGTAGGTAATAACTCACTTGATGATCAAGTGAGTTATTACCATTACCGCGAGTTGAATACTATACTTTATCTACGACTATAACAATTAAAACGAAGGTACAAGTTCCAAGAAAACTTTTTTTGTGTCGCATATTGCAACTGTCAAAATGACATTTCACCTAATTTCAAAAATTGTGTCGCATATTGAAACTGTCAAGTTAAAATTGACAAGTGATCTAATTTAGAGTTGACAAATAACGTTACTTCCCTCAAAGATGGTAGTGGACTGTTTCATTTCGACGAATCAGATTGTAGAATTTAGCGTGAGTTATAATAACTCACTGCTATAAATCACGCTAATTGTTTATGGGTGCCATTAATTGTTCAAAAGCAACTGAATAATGAATACATTATTTAATAGGAGTAGATAATAGTAATTATATACCAAGGGAGAGAAGACATTTTTCTCAGCGGAGTAGCTAATGGCTAAGAGGCTGAGAAAAATCTTCTCTGCCGTGGTTTATATACTATTTTTTCCACTACTAGCATATTTAACCGCTTTCTAATAATGTAATATAATAAGCCGTTCCGATAAATGTTTAATTTAAGATATCCATAGAAAACATGTTAGTCTGTAAAAACAAATGAATAAACATTTAATGTCAAATTGAGATTTTATTCATGTCTTGTCACAATACCAAAAAAATGTCAGACAGTAGTTGTACTCCTGCAGAAATCCGCAAGGAAGCAAATCAAATAAGTATGAAAAATACTGGTACACTGGCTTGCAATAAAATCTCGTACACCTTAATGTCAAGCAAGCTAATTTGTGAAGATTATTTTTTAATGTAAGCTGATTTTAGACTTGACGGATGTGACACTATGCATAGAGGTTGTGGTGACTTATAAAAATAGTGTACTTTTGGAAATGAAACGTCAAATTAGAAATGTCACAAAAGGTGAAATCAATATAGGTAAAACTAGGTGTACGAGATTTTATTACAAGCCAGTACGTCGGGAATTAACATAAGCTGCCATAATTGCTCTATTAATTATTATTTTAATAAGTAGTGTTTACCAAATTACGTATTTCCTACTTTGTTTATTTATGTTAAATGTTAACCTAACCTTTTTTCTTGAATTGCGGATTTCATTCGTGCATCTATACGACATCTATAGTTTTATATTCAAATTATTTCTATTCTATACATTTTTATTGAATAAATCATAATTTTATTGTCAATTGTTTTTATTATTTACTAGTAGGAGATAATTTTTATTATTTATATTGGACTTACTGATGTTGCCCTGATGAAATCCGTATCTATGGATAAAATTTTGGCATTTATCGGTAAATAAATTAAACGACGTTAGGCTTACTATCACCTTAGCCATTTTTGGGGAATTATGAGCTGAATAATTTAATAGTTACAAGTCTTCGTTACTTTTCTTCAACCTTTCTACTTAATATAAGCTGGGTACAATAATGGTTAGAGTAATGCTTTTGCAGACCTCATTCTAGAAAATTTCATGTTTTATGAGAAAAGGTTTTGCAAACTTAATATATTATAACATTAAAGCTGGATTTCCGATAAAACAGAAAATATCGCAGAAAGTAGTTTAATTTTCGCGACGTTTTTCGTAAACAGATCCTCCGTAGAGGATGTCAAAATATTGTAAAACCTATTTTATAGAGAATGAGGTTTTCTACAAAAGTCTGCCAGGACACTGTTCATAAAGCGGATTCTCGCTCGTACGTAGTATATCGATGCTGCGGGAATGGGGCCGTCCCGGATTTTTTTTAAATATTTTTTTCTTAAAGTGTACATTAAATTATAGTGTCTACGTATTTTCTTTTTTAATATTATTAATAAATATGCCAAGAAAAAATATCAAAGTTTAAATTTTGAATTTACCGCATTTATGACGTGATAATGGTAAATTGACAGAGAAGCTTGCCAAAAGGATGATATGAAAAGAGATAGAAATAACACATCAATGTTTTCTTAATCAGAAATGTAATCTTTCTTTTTTTGTTAGCTACGTTAGCGTCAAACGAAATCCACCTCCTGTCTACTGTATTCTGTCATAGTATTTACTTTCATATTTGTTTGATAAACTATTGTGTTGATATTATTTTGTGGTGTGCTTAGAGTTTTCAATTTTAATTTGTGTATTTTTTAACATTATCACCTTTGGAATCCTGGTTTATTTCTATTTGAGCCTTATTTGATATCAATTAATCATGAAATGTTTTGTATATCGTTGCAAGAATAATTTTAAAATCAATCCGGAGAAGCTTCTTTATTTCCAACATATGTACGTTACAAAAAAATAAAAAGTACATATTTCTATATTAATATTAATAATGAAGTGAAAAGTGGCGGAGTTCAGATGCGTCACTAAAAGTTGACACCTGCTCTTCCACTCAACCATTCTATCTAAACCTAAAGCCTAATTCCAGAAAGAGAGTAGTTACATCTGCTAAAAAAGAGTGTACTTATATAATTTTTGTGGATATCTTCGTTTCTTTAAGGTGTTTTGGTTTATAATTAGTTATAATTTCGCTAATTCTCTTCTCATGCCCTGGTTTAGCTATGTCTAGATGGTTTTCTGTATTACGATGTCGGCTTTAAGAATGTGTTCACTGACTTTTACTTCAGACGTGAATGTTTTTATTGGCGCATTTAATAATCCTTTTACCAAAACACAAGTATTATCAAATTTTGGCGCTCCCATCTGCACCTAACTGCTGGCTTTTAACAGTTCAGATTACTTCCGCTGTCAATGAATCCTTGTATAGAATAACCATTTATAGTCAAGAATATATTACCACGAAGAGGACTGTCATCTCCTTCAACAAAGCATGTTTGCCAATTTTCTTCATTTCGTGTAGATGCTGTTACTTGTTTGCTTGCAATGTGACCAAAATCATTTCAATATCTTTCATGGTTAACAAATATTTAGTAAAAGTCACATCGTTTTTCTTTTTACGTGTTGACAGTATTATATGCAATATAACTATTAACGGCTTTTCCAAATTCTTGCTTTACTTATACGTTTTTGTATTTCGTATTTGAGTACACAAAAACTACACATTAAAGACTGAAAGTTCTATTACATTTGGTTCTACAGCATAAATGTATGTCATATACCTACACGTCTTATCGTCAAAACGTCTTTTTTATAATAATTGTCACTGTCAACACACCTGTCATGCCCTATAGCGTTGCCTATAGCTAATGCTATAGGCTACTGCTTGTACATTACTACGTTTGTCGTTGATGTATTCTTACAAGTTTAAGCCAATAAAAAGAAGTACCATTATCACGTCACTACACGCGCGACTTACAAATAATCGGTTTTATTTTCTTTTTTGTGCAATTCCAGTAACATTAAAATTATAATTTTTGCTATTACCTACATCAGATTATAGTAATCTTTCATAATAAAATATTTATTAACACATTTAAAAAAACGGGACGGCCCCATTCACTAACACAAAATTGAATGAAAAATGAATTCGTCGGTTTTATTTCACACGACTACGAAAGCTTCTGTATAAGTCGCGCTGCATAAACACGTAGGTAATAGTTTGTTTTAGTTCAACTTTGGACGTGAAACTACGATGTGCGATCAGGTTAACCTAATTTCTATCATACTTTCATTATGCGATTATAGTCCAGGATTTTTAGATATTCGCTCCGCAAAAAATCCTAATAATTGATTTTTCGATTGGATTATGTTAGAGGGTGTCCCCTAAGTATAAAACCAAATTTGTGTCGTCCAAAACCGCGAGCGTTCGCCGCCATCTTGAAAAACGCCTTTTTGAAAATATCTCGAAAACGGTGAGTTTTACATTAAAAATTGTAGGACCATTTTTGTAGAAGATAATATTTTCCGTCTTTTTTGTTTGAAACTTGTTTCTCTAGTGTCAATATTTGCCGAGATATAGTCGATTGAAGAAGACGATTGTTTGTTTTTGGAAAATATCTGGATAATTTTTGGAAATACGAAAAAAAAATGAGATTATCGAAGTTGTAGTGCATAACATTTTCTACAATTTATGTAGGAAACTTTTATTTGTTCCGTCGATAGTTGTTGAGTTATAGCGCATTTAAAGTTGCTGTCAGGTCTAGGAAAACAGCGATTATTGGTAATACGTTGCTCTAGCATGCCATGAAAAACTGTAATCGAAGAATTTTATAATAGAGACGCTAAAAATATCTGGTGAGCGTACTGTCAGTAATTCCTCGACCTTGCGTAAGATCTCCGGACGTTTTCATAGACCGCATTAATGTCTGTTCGATCGTCATGTCTGACATAATATCAGACCAAAATTTATTCGTTCGTCGTATCGTGAGGTAACCACTTTCGGTAAACTTTTTAAATTCAACTTCAGACATTTTATTCGGTAATTGCACCATATCTTGTAAATACAAGTGAGCAGCTTTTGCATTACATTACGACTACAGTTTTTCATGGCATGCTACAGCAACGTATTACCAATAATCGCTGTTTTCCTAGACCTGACAGCAACTTTCAATGCGCTATAACTCAGCAACTATCGATTGAACAAAAAAAAGTTTCATACAAAAACTGTAGAAAATGTTATGCTCTACAACTTCGATAATCATTTTTTTTCGTATTTCCAAAAATTATCGAGATATTTTTCAAAAAAAAAAAAAAACAATCGTCTTTTCCAATCGTCTATATCTCGTCTAAGTATTGACACTAGAGAAACAAGTTTCAAACAAAAAAGACGGGAAATGTTATCTTCTACAAAAATGGCTCTTACAATTTTTAACGTAAAACTCACCGTTTTCGAGCTATTTTTAAAAAGGCGTTTTTCAAGATGGCGGCTAACGCTCGTGGTTTTGGACGACACAAATTTGGTCTTATACTTAGGGGACACCCTCTAACATAATCCAATCAAAAAATCATATATTCGGATTTTTGGCGGAGCGGTTTTTGATGTTAAAAATCCTGGACTATTATTACGCTTCATTTTTAAAGAAAAAAATTGTTGGCTCTGATCAAATAGTAAGCAATGGATCAAAGGCACAGAATATAAATGCAATTTGAAGTTCATGTGAGTAGTAGTAGCACTGTAGTCTTTAGCGAGAATCCGTGCTAACCATTATAGTTTTCGAGTTGTACCAATCAAAACGGTGTGGCAAAGGATAACTATCCGTGAGCATCGAACACCGGCGTACTGTTTATGCTGTATACCTATGTACATACATGAGAGTAGTAGCTTGGACGTGCATATATTATGGAGTGATTCTGTAAACTTTTCTCATTCAGAATAAATTATTTTTTTATAAGAGGTAGTGCCAATTGCTACGCTTATTATTTTATGCTTAAATCTGTAGCGTTAATATGTTAAAGCATACAATAAACCACTTTGTACCTATATACAAATAAAATGGTTTCTGGGATATTTAAACACAGACGAAGTATTTTTAATAGATAACAATTATACCAACTTTATATGTTAACATCATATAACAACATATTCTGAAAGTTTTTAATTTCTACTGTGAGCTATTATTAATTTTGTACCTGTATGTCCAATATGGGTTATGTAGATGATCCACGCAAAACTGAGACACCATAAAATAGGAGAGTACGCTGCATACCACGCCGCATCAACTGGGTTATATACATAATCAATGCGTCCCATAAAAGAAGGGCATAGGAAAGCTCCAATAAAACACAGCAATGCGAAGAAATTTCCAATATGAATATGTATCTGTATAAGATGAAAAGGACGTAAAGAAAATTATATAAACTTCAATAAAATCTACATTTAGACAATAATTCTTTCTAAAAGTAAACGGCAATGGCTAACTTCATATTATGTCTGTATAACTGTCAATCTACATACATTTACTACATTATGTTTAAAAATGTTAGTCTATAGCTAACTTCCCACTTTTACCGTTACGTGGTCCTACAGAAATTTTGCTGGATATAGTATATGCAATTTTATATTATATTACAGAATTGCGTATCTACTACTTCCAATTAACATAAGTTGGATTGTTTAGGCGCGTCCTTTACATCAAGTTAGATTCCAAGTTTGCATTTTATCATCTGCCTGGTGAATTCCATTAGCATACCGGCTACAGCATCTTTGCACTTGCTACTGGTAACAAATAATCATGCTTTCATTTTCGCTAAAAAACACTATGTTTTTCTTTATAATCAATCATTGTTATTTACCTATTTCAACAACCAAAACTTGAATGTGAAGTTACCTTAATGAATGTCAGCTGGTTCTACACTTATTTAACGATTTAACCTACAATGCTTACTGAGTAGAACATGTAGATTAAAACACAACTTAATTGGTGTTACACTCTCAAACCAAATTTTGTGTATATTATACTCCTATATAATAACAATATTTGGTATTCTGGACTGGTTGAAAGGCTGTATTCCTAATAAAGCAGAGTTACTGGTTTGTGAAATGCGTTTTGTGTTTGGATGTGTTGGCAATTGTTAGAAACGCTTATTATAACGACTAGACAGGGAAGAGCATTAGTAGATTGTACCCTGCTCAGGGAATATTAATTCCAGATAATAATAAGATGGTATTGGAGACGTTTACTCCTGTGATTTTTTTTAATTAAAACTATTTTATAGATAAGCGTTTATATTTTCCCTCACTATTTCTTAAAATATATTATGTGCTGGAATAAAATAACCAAATATTATAATTATTAATATATACTGTGTATCCCACGTAGTTTTTATCATTTGTTAGAAATGATTATTTCTCCAGAATATTGTAGCTATGAAATTAAAAAGAAAACAAAAACATTTCATGAGTGGTTCATTTCAGGTATATCAAGGTAGGTTAGGTAAAAGGCGGGGTATTCTATTTAAAATAAAAAAGTTGGTACTCATTTCAAGTATAACTTGAAATCATCCAACTTAATATAATAATTTAGCTAATATGCGCTTTATAAAAAACTTAGTTGCTCAAAATTTCGGATTTGTCCTACAAACAGTGTTTGAGATACTTTCCGTGTAAGCTCATCGTGGGACAGACTATATATAGCGGTCGTTTTGAGAAATTGGATAAATAACGCCGGGAAGGGGTAAGAGGTACGAAAATTCGCTAAGAAGTGGGGTCGCGTATGAGTACCTATATCACAGCGCTGTAGACTAGACTGTGATAGACTCATACGGGACCCCACTTTTTAGCAAATGTTCGTACCTCTTACCCCTTCGCGGCGTTATTTATCCTCTTTCTCAAAACGACCGGTATATACACACATATATCAAATAAAATATGTAAAGTTTTAAAAATTTGATCAGCTCTGACACTGACAGTTGTAGACTTTAAAACGTGAAATTACTGCAACTAGTGCAGAATATGGGTTTCTCTACGGTTGTTGAATAATATATACATTCTGCCTTTTTATTCAATTGTATAATGGCATAAATTCTTTACCGCGTGTGTAATGAATCACACGGACTGTAGACCATTCACATCACTCGTATTTTCATTCTTCAACGGTTAGCAGGCAGAAATGATACGGTATAGACGTATAGAGTGTGTGTTACCTAGCAATCGCTAAACAACTCATAAGTGTGCACAGAATTTAAAACGTCAGCTCGCAGTTTTGACACAATTGTAATGACATTTATGTCAAAAACGCGGGCTCACAGCATTAATTTCTGAGTATCTATCATGCACCTATCCAATCTCTTTTTAAGTTAATCCTGCAGCCGTAGAGAAAGTATAGTCTTTAACTCGCGTATAATTTGGCTATTATTAACTCGGGTGCTTACAACGCTCGCCTACGGCACGTGTTGTAATTCCCACCCTCGTTAATAATAGCCATCATTATACGCTCGTTGAAGAATATACTATTCTTCTACAACTGTCTCAGAACTTATCTTTTACATATATTAAGTGTCAGAACTGATCAAATTTTTAGAACTTTACATATTAATAATGGATTTTTATACTCAAATCAAATATATACATACATATATGTATATATATATATATAATGCGAAATTACTGCAACTAGTGCAGAATATGGGTTCCTTCTTTTAATTTAAATGAAAAACAGTAGTTTCCTACGTGACGTTTCGGATTTATTTAATCCTTATTCTTCAAACCTATATATAAATATATAATAAAACTTTAACTATTTTTAAATCAAGAAACAATAACTTACAACAAGGATAATCGTTTTTCTAAATACAAGGCTCTAAAAATATTGTGAAACAATTTTGACAATTTTCAAATTTGAAAACATGCAAAATATTTGATAAACAATTTTGTAAACAAAACCAGACATGTTAGATTTTAAATTTCGACATTTTAAAAACAATATGTTGAATGCAATGAAAATATATTGTATATGTATATGAAAAAAAAAAATTATAAACACATCAAATGTAAAACGACTTATAACATTCCATACAAAGACATTTAAATGTAAAAGATCACAAAAGACTACCAAAGAGATTAATGTAAATCCTTAAATTTGATAAATTTAATTAAATTATTATAAATATTCGTAAAATTTGAAGATTGTTCTTTTGTATTAATATTATCCGAAAAATATTTGATAGCTAAAACTTCAAGGCAAATTCTTTTAGTATAATTAGATTCATTAAATAAAATTGTGACATCATTAAAATTTACAATGTGATCTTTGGTATGTATATGTGTAGCCAAAGTACATTTTTTGGGATTTACTCGACTGTCACTACGATGTTGGGTGCTTCTCTCACGCCACCTCTGGATAGTTTCACCAATATAGAATTTAGAACAATCGTTACATTTAACCGCGTATACAATATGATTTTGTTGTTCTTTAGGTATCGGGGTTTTCAATTTGGTGAAAAATTTTTTACACGAATTAGCTGAAGTAAATGAAATTTTTAAATTGCTATTTCTAAATAACAGTTTTATTTTATCCGTAAGGCCAGGGATGTAAACAAGAGATTTGTATTTTGATTGTTGCTTTCAGTTTTCTTTTTCAAATATGTCGATGACATTGCCTGCGCTCTACCTAGGCATGAAGTAGAAAATACTATCTTACAATAGTGGTGTCAAGGAAGGGTAATGTGCCATTAATTTCTGTTTCGCAAGTGAATTTAAGGTTTGAGTTAAATTCATTCAATTTATTTAATGTATTTTCTACTTTGTATTGTATTTGTATTTTGATTGTTGCTTTCGGTTTTCTTTTTCAATATGTCGATGACATTTGCCTATTGTTTATCAAATATTTTGCATATGTTTTCAAATTTCAAAATTGTTAAAATTGTTTCACAATATTTTTAGAGCTTTGTATTTAGAAAAACGATTATCCTTGTTGTAAGTTATTGTTTCTTGGTTTAAAAATAGTTAAGTTTTATTATATATTTATATATAGGTTTAAAGAAGGATTAAATAAATCCCAAACGTCACGTAGGAAACTACTGTTTTTCATTTAAATTAAAAGAAGGAACCCATATTCTGCACTAGTTGCAGTAATTTCACATTTTAAAGTCTACAACTGTCAGTGTCAGAACTGATAAAATTGTTAAACTTTGTATATATATATATATGTATATATGTATGTTGTTAATATAGATTATTCTAATACTAATTTTTTTTTATGTAGTTATTAGCATTTAGATTTTACCTGTTTAAACTTTACATCCTTATGTTGTCTAAGTAGGTAGCCTAGAATTATTCCCATTATGTAGACAGTAAGCCGATATACCGGAATGATGTACATATAATCAGCAGTGCGAAACAGTTGTTCAATACTAGAAAAAAATCATAAAATTATAAATTAGAATAAGTGCCAGGGGTTCTGATCGTGTTGCTCACTAATTTTAAAATTCAAACGATTATATAAATTACTTATCATAAAACTTTCTAAACATTAAGTTTGTAAATGTTGAACTACAGAAATTAAGTTTTCAACTAAAATGATTTTTTTTTCACGCGACTAATATAAACCTGTACAATCTTTAATATTAGAGAATCTTGCAAACTTTCATTAAGGAATTGTGGGAAATTCTCTTCTAAAAAATTTCAAAAAGGAGGAGAGGACGAAGAAACTGCGTTAGACCAGGAATAAATATCTGATGGGCACGCACGACATGAAAGTACTCCATATGAACGCGCAGAGGTCAAGCACAGGCATGACATTGTTATAATAAACAAGAAAGTGAACATTATAATAGCAAGCGAGTCGAACAAGAAACGGGTACACGATAGCAATTAGATTAAAGATAAGATACGGGATGTAGCACAACTGGAAAGTTGATGTATACATATTTCATGGAGAAATTCAAAAAAGGTTTAGACGCAATAATGATGGATAACAAGATGAAAGGTGAAGTATTAGAGTATGAGTTTTGGAAGACTTAAATGAGAAGTCATCGTGGTACCGTGTGAAGTGGAAAGGGACGAATACCTCAACGACTTACTGGTAGATTTAAAATGACTGTACACAACACAGGAAACACAGGTTTATATGTAGATGTTACGTATGCTACGTAAGACATAGCAGGAAGCATGGTGCAATGGAAAGTGTAGTAGGAAGAATCGTTAAGCAACTATGGGTTTATTTACTTTGAAGTTAAAGGCCCTAGAATTGCAATCAGAATAGAAAGGTGTAAAGTCTAAATTGATTTCGAGTTGTTAAGAAACGTACTGGAGTGCACTGTGATAAGAAAACACGATAGTATGCAAATTAATACATGAAATAGTTGTAGTAAGCTTTCGAAACAGGCATACACCCAGAGTAAGATGTCCAGATATAAACAGAACAAAAGTGCCGTACCACTAGTACTTTCTATTAGAAAGCGGAGATAGAGAAAAAGAGATCCCAATGTATCAGAAAAAGAAAAAGCGGTTAAAGTGACTCCAGGTTGGATTACGGAGGTACTAAATAATTTGATACTAAAGCAACAATGCCTGCTTGAACGGAAAGCAGTACTGATTCCGAAGGAAATGAAGGCATAACGTACAGGCCCATATGTTTACTTAATGCACTCAGTAAACTATTGAAGTATTAATAAGAAATAGATGGGCTGGGAAATTGATGAGCAAAAGAGGGTGTTTGACAGCTAGCATGATTTCCGCAAAGAACGGCATACTACACTACATGTTATTAAACAGGTAGGAAAAAGTAGCGACACAACCAAGTATAAGTGGTGCAGCTTGGTAACCCTAGACGTTAAAAACGCCTTTAACACTGTGTTGTAAATCTTCATCGTAAAAATCAGCATAAGGAAAGGAACACCTCTAAATATCTCATCAACACTTTCTGGAATGATGTTCAAAATAGAACGACCAAAATCGCCAAGAAAACGGAAGTACAGATAGCAGGGTTCCTTACTGCTAAGACTGACCTAGACTGGACTTCACCGAGGAAGCGTCCACATTAGCCTTTGTACACAATCTAGTCTTATTGTGACCGTTGAGAATGAAGAAGAGCTAATATATAGAACAAACGAGTCATTGAAGAATATCAATATCTACAACAACACCGACTAGAATTGGCTGGCATAAGACAGAGGCAATTATCCTTAAACTACAAAGAAAAAGGGACGCTATGCAGTTCCAATTGTATGGTCATGCTTAATCCATAAGATACCTACGAAATAATAATATACGAGCACATGACGTTATGTACAGGACACTAGTGAGGCACTGTGCCACGGAAAATAAGAAGTATCACGATCTTTTACAAAAAATAAAAAGACGATTTCTATTAAGGTCCGTCTCTGCTTTCAGGATGGTGATACAAATGGTTGCGAAGTGTGTTTAACGTTTTGGGAACACCAACTCATGCAAAATATGCAAGATTTCTGACAGACCAGAAAATATATTTTTCTAATGCCAGAGACCAAAAAAGAAAGAGAGTGATCCATCGGCCTTCTACTGATATTGAACGTTAGATAAGGAGTAAGAACGTGGAATGTAGGAATTGATTAGCGAAAGAAGACAGTCCAGCACCTGCGGAGGCACGCTCAAGTCGGACTGTTCGAAAGTGCAGAGAGCGGTTCATGTGGGCTACTGGTGCGGTTGATGATGGTATTTTTAATGTAAGATTTAAAAAAATGCAAAAATATTTGATAAACGGAAATGCCAGTAACTCTCACGCTGTCGAGTTATTGACATATATGTTTTTAATTTAAAAAAGTAAGAATGATTCTAGATGTTGACCGTATTATGGCTGTGTAATATAATATACACATAGTACAACAATAAACTAAATACAAAATAAAGTGATATAAATGCACAAAAATACAAAATAAACTAGCTCTACGTTTTACTGCTTCTGAAGAAGTCACTTGCATTCGTGGTTAAACATTCGTTTAGCACATTTTATATTTCTTATTATTTCGAATTTTTATTTATTTTATTTTGAATTTAGACGATGCAAGCCTTCGATAGCAAGCAAAACTAGTACCTACAAAACACTTTAAATTCGGCTTGGTTGAAGACTGTAACCATAAGTTTTTTTAATTATATTCTCTTTCTATATGTCAGTTCCTTGACAATAGCGTATTAGTTGCTACTGTTTCGTTTTATTAGATATTGTTGTAATTTTTAAAAATCTTACATCAAAGTTTCAAAAAGTTTTGGCATTGTTGTATACGTAGAGAATTTGTCGCTACTCCACTCTGACCGCGCATTCGTAACTTGAAAAATGCTAATAGTAGCTAATTATAACCTTAGGAAGTAAAACTGGCTTTATATAAATAAATAGTGTTTGCAAAATCATTTAGCCTACGTTTACAAAAACTCTATATGAGATCAAATTTACACATTTGAAATCATTTTTGATAATGCAAGTTTTCGCTAAACTATTTACTGCCAGCATTAAACCCCATATGTTTACCGGAATACATGATGCACGATATATGTATTACATTAGTTCAGAAACTGGGAAAAAGAAATGATTTTTACGGATACTCTATGGCAAGGTATATTATGTGTAGTATTTAGAAGAGTATTTGAAAATTTAGTAACATAGGTTCTTATACCGGGTACGAGTACTCAAGCAATGTCAACATCACCTTGCCTATTTTAAATGGAATATCCTATATATTTTTATATTTTTCAATTTCCTAAAAATTTTGCTTCAAACCTATGTACCAATTATAGCGAAATTCATTTATTTTCGATATAATCATTTTTTAAAAAGGTTATGTCTGCAGGCCTTTAAATAAATGTCGACTTTTCATATACGCTTTTAGATTTTTTCCACCTATATAGCGTAATTACTGACTGAAGATAAATCCATCACCGTAGTACAGTCACATCATTTGAAATTTGATTGCATAGAATGTGCACAAAAACTAACAAAACATTGAAAAATAATCATAAAATAAATTAAATCTAACTATATCTCCAAGTGACTTACGATAAAGGCATTTTTTACATAAGAAAATGTTAGCCGCGGTCAGATAATGTACCGGGTAATTGGTGAGAATGGCCTATTAACAGTATCATACAAACGGATCGGAATTTTAAATCAAAATTTTCCAGTTGGATATGGTTGAATATCAACTATCACGTGAAAATATTTTTGAATAAATATTACTTCCGTTTAACCGGAAGTGGGGATCAACTTATATTTTATAAATAGCATGCTATAAAATAAATTACAAATTTAGCTTTTATGATAAATTTTACACATATTTCTTGTATCATACCCTATACTTAAATACTATTCCTCCTGAGTTACTCGCAATTAAAGAAAAAAGTGACAGAAACCGATCTTACTTTATAGTGATATAACGTCACGTAGGAGTAAAAGAGTTGAATGAAATTTTACATACGCACAGCTGATATAAAAATATTGTCTTTTAATCTGTATTATGTGTTTCTATACCTAAAATGAAAGGTGAATAAGTTATAACGATTTAATTAACCTCCGCACCTAAAATGCTCAGATATGTCAATTTACTGAAGCAAGGGTGCTTAGCTCATTTGTTTTACATACTTACTTGCCACTTATTTTGACGTCTGTCTTTTTAGTTAGTTGTTGTCGCGTACACGGAGAAATAGATCGGCTCCAGCACAATACTTAATTAGGGTAAACAATGCGCGAATTCACTTTACAACAACAAGAAATTATTGTATTTGTTACAAAACATATTGTAATCTTAGTATTTTTTTACAATGTAGGAATGACAGTTACCAGTCACTTGTTAAGTTTTACAGCATCTTTATTGAAATACTCTACCTTGATGAGTTTAACTATTCGTAGCAAATTCCACAAAATTGCATTTACGAAAAATTTGTTCAAAAACGCCCAGTTTTGATAATATTTCAAAGAAAAGTTAAATTATAATTTATCAATCGGCTTTAAATTTGTCTCTAGCATCTATTGCAGTAATTCTTAACAATTTTGGATTACCAATATTTTTCCTTGTCATTACATCGGTGTAAAATTATTATATTTTTTGCATATTGAATATTTATTTATACATGATGACTTTGACTCTTTAAATGTAACAAATCCCAAAATATTGCACTTGCGGTGAATTTGCTTAAAAACCGTCAGTCAAAAGGATAACGTGTATGGTATTTGTAGAAAGCTGACGTAGTTCTCTTTAACACAAGAAAATAATATACAGGGTGTTCCAGTTGAAAAACTAAGTCCGAAATGGATTTACAAAACTCGATCAACCTGTATAATGGCTAATGATTTCAAGTTGAGGATAGGCCATTATTTTACTCAACAATTTAGCACATTTAGTGATATATTTAGTTTTTTAGTATTCATTTCCGGTTTTTATAAAAAATGGACTACACTGATGGACCGTTTTCTCAACTTATAAAGAAAATATTTTTAAAACGTAGTCCATGTAGCCCTCAATCAAATTCCAAAAAGGTTTTTCATGATTCCTCACCGTTTAGTTATAATAGTCCACCCCATGTTGCTTGCACCACTCTATATATATGTATGGTCGAACGGTGTTGACATTGAGCATAGTACTCCAAACAACCTTGGCAACGTATTTATATCATCTGTGGAAGACTATTCTACGAACACTATTTCTATAATTTTTGAAAAAAATCTAAAAATCTATGACGTGTAAGATTGGGAGTATTAATTTCCGTAGTATTGGATAACAGAACGCAGCTCGCTTCAAGGCAAACGCAACAAATAGGATCCATCATATCATATTTCATGAAATTGATGGTAAGTGAAGGGGAAGAACTAAGATTTCAATTGTGTATTTTTTTCTGTAGTGTGCGAAGGCACCGACTTTACGACAGACCAAAGTCCTTTTGTGCCCGTGTTCAAAGAATGATTGTGAATTAGATTAGAGTTGTTACACAGAGATTTTTCTATAACATTAACCTATGAACAGAAGAGTGCCACAGCAATGGGACCACCATTATAGCAGGTCATCGTCAACATCTACACGGAAACTTTCGAGCAAGAAGTTATTGAAACTAGCAATTTAAAACCGAAGTGCTGGTATAGATATGCAGACGACACTTTTGTTATATGACAACATTTCTGAACAGGTAACACACGAACATTCACCACAGAAATGGAGAATAATGGCACTTTACTCGACGTGTTAGTGAAACACGACGACAGAAACAAGATAAGCCACATCGTGTATCGTAAGAAAACGGATACTGACCGAGATCTACATTCTACGTCCCATCATTAGCCGCAACAAAAGAGATCTGTTATCAACACGTTGCTGAGAAGAGCAGATAAGATAAGCAATAACGAACAGCGGCCATCTGAAGTTCAAGATGTACACAACGCATTACGACAGAACGGTTACAAAACCAAGAATATGACAAAGAACAGAAGAAAGAGGATATAAGTCAATGAGAACCAACAATATACGCATATCTACTATATACAGGGTGTTTCCTAACGACAGTACGTAACTTGAGAGGGTGATCCGTTAGGTCGTTTTAAGAAAAAAGTTCCTATGAACATATGTCCAGAGTTGCTTCGTTTCTGAGATACAGGGCTTCAAAGAGAAAAATAAATAAACATTTTTGGTGTTTTATTTTGGCGAAAGCAATACCTTCCTAGCTAGGAATGTAAAAATAACAATTTCTACCTTACAGTAAATGACCAAAATGACCACCTTCCGATAAAATACACGACTGCAATCGATTTGTCATTGATTGTCTGGCACGTTCAAAAATACCTGAAGTATTCCTTATGACATTGTAATTGTCAATTATCCGATTCCTCAAGTCATTCACATCTATTACAGGAGTTTTGTAAACAAGAGCCTTCAGATGACCCTATAAATAAAAATCTATGGGATTCATATCAGGACTGCTAGCTGGCCAATTTTGAGGTCCTGCACGGCCAATCCAGCGATTAGCGTAGGCAATGTCGAGAAGCTGACGAGCAACAACACCAAAATGAGCTGGAGCCCCGTCGTGCATAAACCACATGGAGGCTCTTACAAGTAGGGGTACTTTGTCTAATAAAATGGGTAAATGATGTCGCAAAAAGTCTGTGTAGGTTTCACCTGTTAATTTTGCTGGTAAAAAAAATGGGCCAATTAAATAGTCACCAATAAATCCTGCCCAAACGTTCAGCGAAAATTGTTGCTGAAAATGACTTTCTCTAATAACGTGGGGATTTTCGTCGGCCCAAAAATGGTCATTGTGAAAGTTCACAATAGCATTTCGTGAAAAATTTGCCTCGTCCGTAAATAAAATATTTCGTAAAAAATTATTATTGTGCGCCATCATATGCATAAACCACCTGCAAAACATTAATCTTGGGTGAAAATCCTGAGGCAGTAGAACTTGAACCCGCTGTATGTGATGGGTAAAGGAGGTTTCTTTTTATAACTTTCCAAACGGTTGTTGGGCTGACTTCAAGCTGTAGTGCAATCTTCCTGGTACTAAGTGAAGAATTTTCTTCTATCTCATCAATAATAGCTTCTTCTAGTTCAGGTGTGTCTACAGTTGCTGGTCTTCCACTCCCTTTTCTTTTATTTAAACTCCCAGTTTCACACAATCTTGCATGTAGCGTTCTAAACGTTTTAGCACATGGAATTACTTTGTTAGGATATCTGTCCTGGTAAATTCTCCGTGCTTCTTCCGCATTTCCATTTGCTAATCCATAAATGAAGTGCATGTTAGCCATTTCGGTGTTAATAAAATTATTCATGCTGAAATCACTGCTAATTGATAACTCTTGACAACTATTGACATTTTCGGATTTTGTTTAAGCTTCAACGTACTCTATCTCAGAAACGAAGCAACTCCGGACATATGTTTATAGGAACTTTTTTCGTAAAACGACCTAACGGATCACCCTCTCAAGTTACGTACCGTCGTTAGGAAACACCCTGTATATATCCCTGGAATAACTGACAGATTAAAGAAAACCTTAGGTAAGAAGAATATTACAACACGGTTCAACACTGTCAAGAAGATAGAGCAGTTACTCCCGTCGAAGAAAGATCATCTGCCTAAGCTACACACCAAAACCATATACAAACTTGTAAGTGCGTAAAAAGTTACATCGGATAGACAGAAAGGAGTATCCAGTGCAGGATTAAAGAACACCGACCCAATGTGGATATACCTACGGACATATCTGCAGTAGCTGAACACCTATTCCAAAATGGGTACCATCTTAGTCAAACCTACGCAGTACCATCAGAAATTGATACGGGAATCACAGGAAATTATGGAGAATCCAAGTAATTTTAACCGAGGATATGGGTATAACCTGAGCAACACTTGACAAATAACTTTACAAGGTCATCGACGTAACCGCAATAATAAAACAGATGCAGCTTATCGAACTGTAAGGAATCGGCGAAGCGAAGAAGAAATAAGGTATATACGTGAAGCAACATCAGTCATTAGAATCCTTCTGAAGAAGCTGAAGAACACCTGGAAGACTTCAACGCAGTAAACGACGATCGTGAAAACCTACGCTCAACTAACATTAACCTAAGTCCAGTCAGAGACTATGCCGGACATCAATTTGACTAAGATTTGAATCAATAGTTTTCTTTTGTTTCCTTTTGTATTAAGTTTATGGCGTAAATTTTTACGTAATAAGACTGGCTACTTTCAAGTATAAATTAGATAAAATTAATATCTGAAATTATTGTCATCATGTCAAAGCTACCTTGATTTAAGCAAATTTTTAGTACATAATGGCCAATTAAAACAGAATGGACTTTTACGAAGAAATTATAAGAGATAGAGATAGCGAATTTTAATAACATACGAGAAATAAAATTAAAATCGAATTACGATGTTAGATACAGTCTGTTCCAAAGTTATTGAGCATTAATGGCAGGCACAGTTACATGTAAGGTTTTAACCATCCTGTATAATTTTTAGAAACCATCTTTACTTTAACATTAGAGGTAGTGGTTTTACTAATGAAACAATACAACTTTAAACGCATAATTTAAATACATGCAGCAGGTACACATTTTAAATATCGATCTATATGTATATTCACAACTATCTAGGTGTAGTGAATATAACAGTAACTTTCCTTTATTTAGTCTGCATAATCGAAATGTGCAATAATATACATAATGTTCCATTTAAATTTTGCTAACTTTGATATGTAACTTTCTTTTGGGATATATTCCAAAATCATTTTCGAATGTGCTCCCAATGGACTTATACATACTCCAACAAAAAGATTTTAAATATATGTCACCGCTTTTTGTATATTAACCAAAGCGAATGTGGTGCCTCACCCTGTATATAATTTAGTCTTTTTTGTTGGTATACAGGGTGCCCACTTAGTACGCGGAAATCCAATATCTTGGTTGATAAAAGAGATAATTGAATCTTTTTTTATTTTGTGTGTCTAGTTTTTTTAAGATCTACAAACCTAAAATAATTCCGATTATACAGGGCGTTCCATTTCCTCTGTATAGAAAGCAACTTTGTTTTTTTTTAATACAAACCTATATTTTTTATCATTCATTTTGAATATACATGAGAAATAAAAGGGACTTTATGTATGGTATTCATACGAAAAAACTGACGGTCTTTGAGATATTTGGCTTACTATGTTTTTCTAATCAAATTTCGTCAATCAGAGTATCGCAAATTTTGTAGTTACAGTAATTAACACAAAAACCATTTTTTGATCAAATGTTAGAAACTAATGGTTCTTCAAAATACCATGTCAGAAACTGACCTACAACATCAAAGGTGCCCAGAAACTGTTGTCGAATTTGACGAAGAAAAATATGCAAAATCTCCGTTAATTCAAATACTATATACTATTGATCAGTAAAACGCAGAGTCACTATTAAGCCGTGAATAAAACAATGGTAACAAAATTATTTTCTTGAATGTTTTTTCCCGCGGGTATTCACAAAATCGGAATAATAAAACTTGTTATATACTTGTTATATATATTATACTGTAATACTGGGTATAGGGCAGAGTAGTTAATTCTGCGTTTTACTGATCAATAATATACAGGCTATTCCATTTGAATTTACGGAGATTTTTCATATTTTTCTTCGCCAAATTCGGCAACAGTTTCTGGGTACTCCTTATACTGTAGGTCAGTTTCCGACATAGTCGTTTGAAGAACCATTATTATCTAACATTTGATAAAAAAAATAGTTTTTGTGCTAATTAGCGTAACCACAATATATATTATGATTGACAAAAATTTATTTGAAAAATATAGTCAGCCAAATATCTCAAAGACCGTCAGTTTTTTTATACGAATACCGTACATAAAGGCCCTTTTATTTTTCATGTAGATTCAAAATAAATGGTAGAAATTATAGGTTTGTATTTTAAAAAAACAATGTTGCTTTCTGTACAGACGAAATGGAACATCCTGTATGATTGTCTTAGGTTTGTAGATCTTGAACAACTAGACACATGAAACAAACAAAGATTCAATTATCTCTCCTATCAATCAAGATATTGGACTTCCGCGTACTAGGTAGACACCGTGTATATATAATTATATGCAAATATCGATTTCATACATATCAGCGTAATAGCTATCCTAGTATGTATGTACACTCGGTACGACTTAGTCTTCGAACGATTTTAATAAGGTAACTCACTAAAATCGTTCGAAGACTAAGTCGTACCGACTGTACATGTGGTGTCTATTGGTATGTTGTAAATATACTTACTTTGCTCCATAGTATACATAATTAGACAGATTACGTTTGTACGTAGAATAGTATCGCATCCAAGTAGAAATAGTGGCAATTAAACCCAGAATAATAATTCCACGTTTCGGCCACTTCCATAGTAATAATATTAGGAATGGGGATATGAGGAACAATTGTGTATCGATTCCTATGTGATGTGTATGGGTTAAACACTGTAAAAAATATATACATATATTTATCTCATTCAATTTTCGAAAAAAAGTTAGTACTGAATGTTTGCTTTGTTAAAAATATCGATTAAATATTGGGGAGATCAAATTCAGCTAAACATAATATATAAATGCATTATCTAATCTATATATACAACAGCTTTGTTTAGACAGACACGTCAACGCTTACCCTGAACCACTAAGGGTATAACTTTGGAATTTGGAGACGATGTTGATTTTATCCTGTAGGCGTCATTTAAGAAGTGATTCTTGGAAATGGCGTTTTTATGGTCAAATTTACTTAAAATATGGTACAAATGTTGTTTACCGTAATTAATGAAACACCTGTTTTGACGTTTTAAAATTCAATCTCCAAGAGGACGGCAAAATTTGTATAGAAAAAAATTAAAAAATCTTATTTTTACGGTCAAATTTTCTTGAAAGTTGATATTAGTGATCTTTGACATAATTAATGAATCATTTCAGTACCTTTATTGTTGCAGGTAACATTTATACTACATAAAACTAAAGACAAGATACTTCCCTTTTAAATGCTAATGTTATTTATAATACACCATCTAGCGATTGCTAAGACTAAGGCATAGGCTAAAGTCACTGAAGTCCGGAATTAGGTTATGTTCATAGCGCCGCGACGAAGCGAACGACAAACGGTGAGACTAGAGTAGCGACGAAAACAAGAACTTAGTCAGAGATTAGCGTTTATAGTGTGAGAGACGCGATTCCAAAATCTTGTTTAAGTCGCTACTGTAGTTTCGTCCCTAGTCGTTCCCTTTGTCTCGTCGCTATGAATACCCTTACTCAACATGGGAGAGATAGCTATAGGCTTGTTCGTTGCACCTACACTAACTACAATATTGTACAATAGGGCAGGAATTGTAATATAAAATGTGTTCCTATTGTACAATATTGTAGTTAGTGTAGGTGCAACGAGCAAACCTTATGTTGGAAAGACTTCTTGTGCATTTCACACTTCGCACAAAACACCAAACATAATAATCTCGCTTTTCTCAATGCCATATATAACTAGTTTTAACGCAGTTATTTTAACACTAAAAGAAACTCTCCACAATTCGGAAATAATATAAAGCTGAGTTTTTTTCATTATTTGTATTGAGTTCTCGGAAACCATATGAGGTACGCATTTGCTTAAATGAAGCAAGATTTATATCTTTAGAAGCCTAATTCAGATAAGTTTTTGTTCATGCTAAGTAAATACATGACTTATCAGATTTTCGCAAAAAATTGAACTTCACTAAAATGGTTTTAGTGCTGTAACTCATTTACTAATAGATAAAGAAGATGCCAAACTTGTACTTTCATTTCTCAAATTAAAACACCTAATCAGTTATTGGTTATCGAATTGATTAATTGACTATTTCTATAGAATAAACAATAACAACAACAAAAACGTTAAACTTGTTCTTTTTTCATGATTATTATATAGTAGTGGAGTCGTGGCGTCAATTTTACCTATTTCGATAGCACGTAAGAAAAGAGAAATATAAGGTTGCACTAATTTTGCCAAATATCAAAAAACACCTTCTAGTTCGAAAAGGTAAAAGATCGCGGAATTCGGTTTGCGTCATTATTATTTTTAGCGAAAAAGAGTTCTGGACTGTAAGTCAGTGTTTTTCTATCTCTTACAGGTTCTTTAGAATCTCCAAAAACAAACGAATGGACCACCCTGCACACACTAAAAAACCAATAAACTTTAATAGAATAACACACTGAACTTCACAAAAATCGCAAACATTGTGTATAAGAAATAAATCCCCTTTTTACAGCCATATAGGTAATCAAATGGGCGGCATTTGATTGCCATGTTGCAATTCAACAGCTGTTATGTACAATAAACAGAAAAGCCGTAAAGCATGCAAATATCTATTTAAGTGCAAAATCGTACTGACTATGCGTTAGCTGATTTAAGGGAAATAGACGTAGACAACTGTGATTTCAAGGATTGTGGACCCGATGCAGATAAACATCGGTAACACCAAACACCACAACTTCTAATTTGAGACGCGTATTTCGGAGACTTATCCATTAATCTTGTAAATTTCAGATTTCTAACTAATTTTAGGTTTTAACTTTAGAATTTTATAAGAGTTTCTTAAATATACCATTAATCGTATAATAAACATTTAAGTTCTTTTGATGAAAAAGGCAGCTTAAGTCTTACATTATGGAGATTTGTCTTGGCGACTAAAATTATGGAAATTTTCACGTGTTATTTATTTTGCACTTCGATGGCATTTGATATAGTATTTGGGAAAAAGATAAGGAAGTGAGTGACTTAGGGTCATATTTATAGTTCGTGCTTGAGGTTGTGTCGATGCTTGAGCACGCGACTATAAATATGACCCTAAAGGTCATATTTATAGTTCGTGCTTGAGATTGTGTCGATGCTTGAGCACGCGATTTTGACGTATGTAAATGTCATTACAAATCTGTAAAAATGCGTGCTCAAGCATCGACACAACCTGAAACATAGACTATAAATATGACCCTAAATACGGTTTATCAAGTATGCACTTTTTTAGTAAATTTTTTTAAATACGATTACAAATGTTCTTTTGGTTATTTTAGAATTCGTAAAGAAATATCTTTTGGTTTAAGCTCAATATGCAAGAGTATTTATAATATACGTATCTGTTATTATAATCACATAATCTCGATAAACAATACTCATTTTGTGCGATACTACTACGTCAAACGATTTATATTAGCTTTGTTCGCGGAAGAGATCCCGAATAGATACAGGATATACTTGGAAGAAGTTCAGTACTTTTGTATTGCGCATGCGACTCTTGGAACACGAGAGGAAATTTTCTCATCCGCGAACACTACTCGAACGAGTTTCTGTTATATTCATTAGTTAACGTTGGCACCACTGTAACAAATTAAATTTTGACATACTTAAAGTTAACCTTGGTGACATGCGGATCTCACGGTATAGATCAAGGTCGTAAACTGTTTTAGTTCAGAGAACTATCGCGCAGCGTTGATGTTGCTGGATCGACAGCTAGCTTCATAACAATACATAACCTATATAAACGATATAAACTATGTTTACAAATGGTTTACAACAAGATTGTTCATTCTATTCGTTTTCTTTCTAGCGGTTCCTTGTGCTCTAGTTTGTGTACTTATTTCTAGTTTCGAGGACCGATTGTAAGTGAATATATTATATATTTATACATTTTGGTTGTGTAAGTTTTGTTGTGTTTCATTGCATAAATTATAAAAACAATGGTGACGTGCTGCGTGCTTACATGTAGTAATACTTCCAAAGAAACTATTTTACACCGTTTTCCTTATCTTGATGAAGAAGTGAGAAGAAGTTCGTGATAGTAGTCGAGTTGGCTATTATTTCTGAAGTTAATTTATAGAATAATTATTATATTGTAATTGTTATACGTGTATAAGAAGTTGATTATAAGTCCAGTTTTTCTTAAAAATATCGTACTTTTCAATTCTATATTCCCAATATTCTTGAAGTTCAGTTGAAAATTAATATTAAGTGTCTACTAAAAATTATTCATTCTCCCGAAATAATTAGCGACTAAAAAAAAATCGCGAAATATCGAGAATATCGACATTTAAGATCAAATATTGAAAATTTACTGATTCTGAGTAGTTTTTGAATTGAGACATGTTGTGCGAGTGAATAAAATATATTTTGAAATTTAAATGTGAGTTAAAAAAACTAAGTAGTAATGAAAAATTAAAATTTTAGGTTGAATGGTGGTATATAAACCATAAACTGCTGTTGGTGAAGAGATTCAAATAAAAAAAAATAATAACTTTAATCTTTATAGAGCTATTCATTGGAAAAATGGAAAGAATTTGGGGCAAATTACGTTTTTTCGTTATTTGCACGAAATTCTTCATTATTTCACAATGAAGTATTATAAACTTTAAATTTATAGTGCTTCGTTTTGGCGCCATAAACCATATAGTTACCAGTACGATCGCATAGCGCTGTATTAGTATACAACTTCACGTAATAAAACAGTTTTCAAATGCTAATATAAGAGTGGCCGGGGCATGCTTGGTGACTTATAAATGGATACTGTTTATGTGTATTTTGCGAATCTTCTCTGAGTTTTTGGAACCTCTAATATCTGAAGAAGTTCTTCTAATTCATCATCACTTGATGTGAAATATTCAGACATCTAAATTTTTACTCAATTAGAATTGATTTAAAGCTCGTACATACATAAAATGTGTATTTCGATACATAATAAACTTTCCTTTATATCGTACGTTTTTACTTTAATAACAATTTTAACCGACTTGTTTCCAACTTAACTCTGTTAACCATAGCAAGAAAGCAAGAACATGGGGTATTTTCACATCTAAATTTAGAGCGCATGCGTAGGATATAAAATTCTTGCCCTTGATTCAGGATCTACAGAACATGTGACGGACTACTTCAGAATTTGTAAAATGGATTGCGCGAACAAAGAATATTTTGCACCGGTAAGAAAATTCTGTTACCGCGAACGATCATATTGGTAGTGCGCAGGTCTTTCATCCCCGAATACGTTCAGAATGCCGTCCGCGAACAAAGCTAATAAAACTACAGTTGCAAATATTGTATGTAACACTATTGGCAATTAACATTACCGTTGGTGGCGCCACAATCGATGCCAAAATGGCGTCGAATGTAGGTATACCTGTCTAGTTTTGTATGTTTCATACATTTGCCAGTTTAATTTTATGTTGACTTGAAATTAATGATTCGTATCGGATTGATCCTGCATAACATTTAGGTTACCTGTTATTTGTAGGTTTTATTTTAATTTAGTTTTATTATTGCCTTGATAATGACAGCATTGCTGTTGAAACGCGTCGGTGTTTTAGTTAAACTTGTTTGGTGTTTAGTGGGTTAAAGTGTTTAGTGTTTGGCTTATAATTTGGCATTCGTGACGTACGGTTATACAATGGGTTGTACAACCGTAGAACCGTAGTTAGTTCGCCGGCGACGCGACGGTTTGAAACGGCCTAGAGCGCGACCAAGTAAATCTGACCCCCGGAAAATATGCGAACTAATTTACCAACGTCTTGCCCCGCACCCCCTCTAACCTACACTTTACACGTTTGACAGCTCTGTACAGTCCCGTTCATGCTCCGTCATTTATAGTGCTCGTTTACTTGTTTATCAAATCGTTGTTTTCATTTTCTCTTGTATTTTCGTCGTTTCTATTATTTGTTGCTTCTTTTTGAATATCCGAACAGTTTTTCTTAAAACTATTTCATTTTCTGTTGTGAGCTAAAGGTAAGTAATAATATAACCTCAATTATTTTTACGCGTCTATTTATGTTACAAATATGTTGTAGATTATCCATCATCTTCATTATGGCTAAACGAAAATCGGAGAAAGATGACGTTTTGACTATACTGGAGACAGTTATCGAGTTTTGTGAGGAAGAGAAACGAACAGGCCACTATGCTTTTCCTGTAGATCAAGTCATTAGAAGAGTAGCTGCAATGACAGGAAAATCAGAAAAAACTATAAAGCGTATCAAAACCAATTTACTCAAGAGTTTGGAGGACCAACCTTCTTCATCTTCTACTAGCCGTATAGAGCCAAGAAAGGAGAAAAAGTCGAAAATTATATTAGATGATGCGGACAAGTTATATATTAATATAAATATTTAACGTACTTTATATTTATTTCAATTTAAATCTTAGATCTGTATTGCGGAACAAGATCACATCTATGTACACTGTCAGTAAGACTGTACCTACTTTACAAAGTTTACATTCATATATGAAATCTGAAACTGAATTCTCCGGCTGCAAAGAAACTTTACGGAATATTATTATTGATATGGGTTACAAGTACAAAAAATGTGAATCGAACAGAAAAGTATTAATGGAACGACAAGATATTGTGGCCTGGCGAGCACGATATTTACGTTTTAAAATGTATAACGATAGTCTTGGTGAAAACAGAAGACCCGTGGTGTATCTCGATGAGAGTTACGTACATAAAAATTATACTGTCTCAAAGTGCTGGCAAAGTTCAGAAGAAAAAGGAGTGCTCAAAAAAGATGGCGCAGGACAACGATGGATCTTATGCCATGCTGGTGGTGAAATGGGATTTGTTGATGGGGCTTTGCTACTATTCAAATCAAAAACAAAAAGTGATGATTATCACGATGAAATGAACTACGAAAACTTCTCAAAATGGTTTAAAACACAATTAATACCAAATCTACCACAGAATTCAATTATAGTTATGGATAACGCACCATATCACAGTGTCCAAGTCAATAAACCACCTACATCCTCATCAAAGAAAGCAGATATTATGTCTTGGCTTTTGTTGAAGAATATACAATATCACCCAGGGATGTTAAAGTGTGAATTGCTGGAATTAGTGAGACGTAATAAACCAGAACCTGAATATGAAATAGACAATTATGCAGCAACATTAGGTCATTCGGTGTTAAGATTACCGCCATATCACTGCGATCTTAACCCAATCGAAATGATTTGGAGCATGGTGAAAAGGAAGGTGGCCTCAAGAAATATTGATGGTAGTTGCGATGTTGAGGGCTTAATTTTGCGGGCGTTTAGTGAAATTACTCCAAATTTATGGCAAGCAGAATGCAAACATGTTCACAAAATAGAAAACGAATATATCGAAAGGGACCAATTAATGGATATACACGAAGAATTTATTATTAGATTAAGCGAATCAGATTCAGAAACGGATTGGTTACAATCGGATGATGAATAAGAATTTTGTAGTGTATATAGGTGTAATGCTATATTAATTATTTCTTGTATTACTTTACTATTTTTAAATAAATGATATATATCCTTGTTGTTTTCTCCAAAATGTTTTAAATATGTGTATGCATATTCATATTATAAGATTCTACCTTATTTTAACTACAATCGTAACATTAACATTTGACATGAACGATACGACTGATTTAAATACTGGCGCGTTAAGTTTTTGTCTGGGAATGTACACAACAAACCGACGGTGCTGCTTGAAGGGTCACGCTTCGTTGGTCGGACTATACTGATGAAACGATCGGTCAATCGGTAGTACAATCTGTTGTATCGATTTTACATCGTCATCTGATAAAGCATTAGTTGAAGTTGCACGAAGAAGACGACAGCCAAAAGCATTTAAAATAAGAAAACAAAATGTTAAAATAGTTGTTTGTGGTCGAATTTGAAAAACTATTGCTAAGGGAATTCGGAAAATGTGCTTATGTCATGTCAACGTCAATTGGTCAATACCTAGGAAATATGTACAAAAAGGTTAATATTTAACGGCTTCGTCCTAAAACATATAGGAGAAAATCAGTGACCGCTAGATGGCTCTCAAATATCAACGAAATCGAAATCGTCATTCTGTCATTCGTAAACATTAGTTCCCAAGTTCATTATGAAACATGCTAAAATAGAAATATCAATTTTCGATATTATAAAGTATGTTGGTAGCCGGGACAGACCAATTAATATTAATATTTTCCCTATTTCAGTAGTTAGTAAAGCGGCCGACAGAGGGTTGCCACTTTACTGATTTTCGCCTATTACTTATTTGTGAAAAATCGCTTTTAGTTAAATGGTCATTTAAAGGCTCATTCAAATTAAATGTCACTTAGATAAAACTTCATTTAAAAAACGTTGATAATATCGGGCAGCTTTATAAGATTGCTAAAACTTAAATAACTTTCGAAATAATTTTTATGAATTAATCTTCGATTTCGATATTGTACATACGTTACATATAATATCCAAATTGAAACTTCAGGAGAAGCGCTAGGAAATTAAATTTTATGTTCCACGAAGAAGACAAAGATTATGTAAGAATATTTGATGGAAATACATAAACATATTCCGAAACTATATAAAAGTGCGTTGGTTTTATTTTAAAAATTAAAAATTCATTTATATTAGACTGCATCATCATCGCCTATTTAATGAGCTACTCGACTGTCCATAAACTGCCACACGAGTTCAGTTCTTATATTAGTAGGTACTTTAAAAACTGAACTCGTACACCATTTGCAGTATGCCGCATAAGTAGTTTCGTATTGAAACTTAGATTTTGGAATTATATGACCCTGACATTTCTAATAATTTATTTGACGTTTGTACAAATAATAAAATATTCTCAACATACCCAGCTGCTACCTTAGTCAACTGTCAGGTATAGGATATGCAATTTAACAACCGACTTTCGTCATTACAATTGATGACGTATTATCTCAACATGGTCGCCATGTATAATACATGTAACACACATATATTGACTTGACAGATAGTAGCTCAAATTAGGTTATGTTTAGGTATATGCAAGTATTAAATCTCAACGTCAAATGACAAATGTCAAATAAAATGCTCGCACAACCGGCAACGTTCTAATTATAGAAATCCTAGACAGACGAAATGTCACTAGGTTTAGTACACAATTGTAATATACAAGTGTAACTCAATGTGAGATTGTGTTGGTATGAACTTTATGAAATTGATGACGAAAGTCGGTTGTTAAATTGCATAGCCTATAGTAATCACTAATTATTTATTATATAATATAGGGAAGTCGCAAAGCCATTCGTGCTTCACACTGAACGATATTTCGATAGGTGATCCATTCAAAGATACCACAATGTTGCTTATGATTTACAGATCATGTGTACGGTTCATGGCTATACATTGTCGATTATTATTTCGGAAAATGTGACTGTGTTGAAACCCTGCCCCTACCCTTAATATAAAAATATTGCAATTTTCAATTGACTCAAAAGTAAGATTTAAAATAGGTTTCTAGTTCTTACATCAACATGAATATGAATATGCTATAAAAAGCAATTACACTCACTTGTAGTATGTAAAATTGAATGATCAAAGATACATAACACCAGGTAAGTTAAAATTGTTACACAATATGTAACGAAATGGCCATGCCATATTTATTGGCCTTAAGTAAACATCTTGTGTAATTATCGATATAAGTTTACAAAAGAAAACATATCCTGCAAAATACCAATAAGTAAGAGTCAATCAGAAATAAATTTTATTCATTACCATGAAATATGTCCCGATCGTAACTAGTTACAGTTACAAGTTATTAAATAGAAAAATACTTAATGCAGTTGCAGTTAAAATTTAATTTATAACTAATTACAAACAGAATTACAGTTACACACGAGAAGGAACTGTAACTTGTTATAGATACGATTACAAAGTTATGATGAATTAAGTAATCGCTGAAAGTTACATTTAGTTACTTTTGTATGCGACATTAACTAAAATAAACTAAACGTAGATAAGATGATCGATAAGATTCTACGATCATCTTATCTACGTTTAGTTAACGTTGTGACAGTCGTTACTTTCCCTCTAACAACTAAAATAAAGTTTAAGAGAGATATGTTTACTACTACATATTTGCTTACACTCTAAAGTTACTAACTTTTAATTTAGTTTCATATTTGTTAAGTTGCAAGGGTTATAATATATTATTAAAGTATTTGTTTTAGTGCTTACTTTCATGTAATTTATAAAATACTAGCTGGCACAGGAGACTGAGAAGTATTGATTTAGATATTTAGTGTTTTATTGTTACGGGTACCACCCCCGTGTCCCGCCCGTCCCGTACCACCTCCCGTGTCCCGTCCGTCCGAATTGGTGCGAATCATCGAAATCGGTCCAGGCGTTCTTGAGTTATAAGCGTAGTAAATAACGGCTTTCTCTTTTATATACCGGTTGATTTGAGACATAGGATAAATAACGGCGTGAAGGGGCAAGGGGTACGAAGAAGTGGAGTCGCGTATGAGTCTATTACAGCGCTGTAGACTAGACGAGACTAGACTGTGATAGAGAGACTCGTACGTGTCCCCACTTCTTAGCGAATTTTCGTACTCCTTGCCCCTTCGCGCCGTTATTTATCCTATGTCTCAAATCAACCGGTATATAGAGATTATGTCTAGTAGGTGGTTCTGAAAAAAATCGATATCTAACACATCGTTGCCTAATAATTCATTAAGTCAGTTGACAATGCGCGATACTATAAAGAATACAAACAGTGTGCCAGGTGTTGGTAAGTTACCGTAATCTTGTACGGTTATAAATGAAGAATTTTCATGCAAGTCTTCAGGTACTTATTAAGCGATAAATTTGTTTGCGCTGATAAATATGAAACCAGAAAGTGTTTTTTTTTACGATAAAGTAAACGGTAGTAAAAAAATTATAATAAGAAAAGTAACAACCAACTAAAATAGTAAATTTAATACAGAATAATCAAAATACAGAAAATCAAATCAAAAACAATAAGATGCTAAGATGTTAATGAGCACTATTGAATGTATCATATGCTCACACACTAACGTTCCGATCGTGCTAAATTTAAACATCCTCGAATAATTAATGAGCAAAGAAAATAAGTATGATATAACATCGATAAATGGAGAAAGAACTATGTAAGCTTATTAGCTTTAAAGAGAATTAATTTTTGAAAATGATTATTAAGTTGTTTTATAGGTAGAAACAAGTATGTAGTAGTAAGAATATAGTTTAGTGTACTATGCACTAAAACAGATTTAATCTAGAATAAAGG